>CAMXCT020004740.1:0-25355 GCA_947184155.2 Cladocopium goreaui
AATACAGCTGGCTGCTCTGAAGACTCTTCTGAAGGAATGGATGCAAATCCTGTGTTTGTGTCTACAATCATATTGGGCTCATAATCAAAAGGCTCGCTCGAAGTTAGGCTCCACACTGAGGCTTTCACGGTATGGAGATTCACTATCGGAAACAGGCCTACTACTAACATATGCTGGGCTAGAAGAGGATGCAGCAGCGGGGTCAAGTTCTTCCAATGAAACATCTGGCTGTCTCTTGGTTGTCATCAACATGGATTTGTCAGTTTCGCTCAAATGCTCAACCGTGTTCACCGGACCATCATGGATTTTCCGACGGCTCCAAAATGTCTTCTGCAAATCGCGATCATCGGAAAAGTCCATGACCGTCTCAACTTCGTGAAAAATCCATGGCACATTCTGCCATGTCACCAAGTCCAAATTGTATCCTCCAAAGCACACTTCCAATTCACTTCCGGAACTGCTTAATGACCAACCCTTTCGCAGCAAGCTGCCCACTGACAAAACATTATTGGGAACATCTGCTACAAAAGCTGAAGCTAAGCACTCTTTCAACATGGTGTCTGAAGGATCTTCTCTGGACGTCAAGCGGAAAAATGCTTTCAAGCAAACAAGGGAAGTTGGATGAATTGTCTCACCGCTTGCCGATGAAAACCCAGGGCCGGTTGCTGGTCCCAGCACTTGATTCTTTACTACTTCATAGTGTTTCAGGAAGCGAGAACTCACAACAGAGGCTGATGCTCCTGAATCAATGAGCCACCAGTGCAAATCTGATGGGACATCTGGCATCATTGGCATGAAAACTGCAGCTGACATGGTACAAACATGCTTGGTTTTACTCCACAAATCTGATGGGTTTCCAAAACATGAAAAATCAAAATCAGAAGAAAACTGTTCCTCCATGAGAAATGATCCGTGGACCAAATCGAACTGCTCTTCTGTGATCTGCTCTCGCTCAAACTGCACGATCGTGTCTTCAAACCAAGACTGAGTAGGCAAAATGGGATTCAAAGGGGCTGCTGCTTGCTTCGCAGCTGACGCACGGCTGCCATCTCCATTGGAACCCTGACTTTCAGCTGGACCATTGGTAGGCCACGATTCGCCTTCAGGCTGCTCAAGCATTTCATTGACTTTCTTACCTTTGGATCCTTTGCCTTTTCCTTTGTTCTGAGGACCTGTGCTGGAACCTTTCTCTTCACCAGATCCCTTTCCATCTTTCTTTGGAGCGGGCTTCCCTTCAAGCGGCTTGCCATCCTTGTCTTTCTTGGCATGACAATTTGAAGAGAAATGGCCTGTGCGACCACATCGGAAACACATGGCATTCCTTTCCTTCTCTGACTTTTCACCATTGCCCTTAGCTGCACCTTTATTTGAATCTTTTGCTTTCCCCTTTCCTTTCTTACCATCTTTGCTTTTGCCCTTTCCTTTCGGCTTGTCATTCGTGTCAAACATTCCATGCATGTAGGTGGCAGAACTGCTGCCTGCAATCTCTGTCCAAGTTCTCTGGTTGGCTTCGTACAACAAAGCGGCATTTTTCATTTGCACATAGTCATGGCTTGGGCTATGCATGACAACATATTCCCTCACACCAACAGGCAAGGATTTGATGAGGACCATCACCAAATCACTAGGGAGCAGGGCCAAATCGGAAGCTAGTACATTCGAGGGCAACATCCGAGCAAGCTTGTTGTACCGGCTCTCCTCGAACTCAATTTGCTTGATTACCTCTGTCACTGTTTGAGCTTTGAAAGTTTGGCCAAGCAAAGATGTGCGGAAATGCATCAACTCAGCACGAGTCTTGATCATGTATTCTTGGACAATCCTTCGCAAAGCCTCATACCCGTTCTTATCTCCAGGGCCTTCTACATAAGCAAGCAGAATGATTTTGGCTCGCGGAGTCATCTGGAAGGTCTGGCGAAGCATTGCCATGAGCCTGGAGCTTCGGGAAATCTGGTCAGTTGACAAATCTTTCTTGTCAATTGGCAGCGGAGAAGTCGCAGAAAACTTCACTTCTGTGCAAAATGGCTCTGAAATCAAAGATAGCCAATTGCAAAATGAATCGAGCCGCTGTTCCATGCCCAAAATCTCCTCCATTCGGCTTTTCCACCGATTCGACTCGACCACGGGCATGCTAGGCAGCCACTTGTCGCTTCTCTGCAGCGCATCTAGCTGTGTGGATCCAGGAACTTTAGGACCCGCGGCATTTGACTGGCCTCCCAAGGGGATCTCCGTACCATCGGGTAAGACAATTTTTACCCCATGTCCAGTGCTTGAGCTCGCATTCACTGCAGTATTTGGCATCGCCGATGCAAGTCCACCTGCACCTTGCTGAGCATTCACTGGCAATTGGATGGGCGGGTCTTGTCCAGAAGTAAAAGGACTGGCTTCTCCCATGGCACCGAAGCGATCCTCATTGGCAGCCGCCACTGACTGAGAAGCACTTGGAGGGATTGGCACTCTTTGGGCTCGTATATCATTCAGCTCATGCTGCTGACGCTCAAGGGTGTCAACAAGAGTTTTCTGGTGACCTGCAAGTTCTCGAACTGCCTTGCCAACTTCCGCTTGCAAAGTGTCCATGCTCATTCGGACTCGATTGAGTTGCTCCTCGAAGACAAAGGGGAAGGAGGCATTTGCACTTCCAGGGGCATATCCGGTTGTTGCAGGCAAAGAAACTCCTCTTCTCGTTTGAGAACGGCCTCTCGGTGACCTGTCTCTGGCCGGCTGCTCCATAGCTGCAAAATCAGATTCTGCTAGATGTAGGTTCCAAGATCTCTTGTCAAGATCAGTTGTCTGCTGTCAATCCTGAACCCTGGGGAAACCTAGGAGAAGACCAATTCAAGGGGGTTCCTAGGAGAACACTGGCTCTCGCTACCATGCGAGAATTATCACCCCAGAAGAGTAGATAATTGCAACTGAGAATGTGGACAACTCTGCTTGACAACTCACGCCCTTTTTGTCTCACTGTGCTAGCAGAATTTACGCCTCCTAATCTTGAGCCAACATGTTGTTGGCGGAATGCTGATCTCATTGATCAAAGGAAGCACGATGCGGCTGAGCATGTTCACAATGCTGTGGCAACAGGGAGAGCTGAAAGCTTGGTTGCGGTCAAATTCTCTAATTGTTTCCAAACTCACATTCGGTTCAGACGTCATGTCTGCTTACTCTAGTTCGGAAAAAAAAACTCTTGCAAATTTGCACGGCTCTCAAATTGGAAATGTGATCAAAAGCGGTTCAAAAACTTCGATCACACAGATTGCTTGGACCCAGGAAACGCAAGACAATAGGAGATCATGAGGATGTTCAAAAAAGTCTCAACCGTGGAAACGTCACAAAACGATTTCTGAGAAGCTTCAAACTCATAAGCTGTACCGCAGCTGATTATAAATTCCTCTTTCGCACGTCTAAATATTTCTCCAAAATTGAAATCACTGTGTGAATTCCGCGTTCGAAATCTCAATGCTCTGTCAAAGATTGAAATCACTGTTCCGCGTTCGAAATCTGAACGCGCTGTCAGGAAAGTTGGAAATCAAGCTCTAAACTGCATACGACTTGCTCAAATCGCACAAAACGTGTCACATGCTATGCAGCAAAAGACACTTTCACAAATCTCTGAAATCACTTGAAAAAATCGGAGAAAATTATTCCAAGCTGACAATGCAAGCTGAATGGCACAGGATGAGTTTACAGCATCATCAAGCAAGTTCAGCTTACTGTCTTGGAGGAGGTTGTAAAGAGTTTTGAGGTGTTCGGAGGAGCGCTCAAAGGGATTGATGGCATGCTGAAAACAAGCAAATCTCTAGATCCAAGTGTCATACTTAGATGGCTGTCGCTTTGCTCAGGGTATGATTTGATATAGTATCACGTGAAGTCAAATAGACTTGAAGACTTTGCTAAAAGCAAGTTTGTTTTCATGTTTTGTTGGGGCAACATTTGCTTGTAGCTTGTAGCAAGTGATTAGTGATTGGTTGAGAGTCCGCCAGCGACCTCCCGCCCGCCCCCCAGTTTTCACAAACACACACTTGAATACGCATCGAGACCTCAAGTATGGTGTATGATGGGACATTCGCTCAACGACTACCACCACCAACCACACCAGCAGCCACCAGCACCACCAGAATCAGCCACCACCAGAGCACCAGCACATAGCACCAGCACCAGCACAGCTACCAGCCACCACCAGCACCAGCACCGAGCACCAGTCCACCAGCAACCACACAACACACCGCAAGCCAAGCACCCGCACAGTAACAGCCACGCCACCGAGACTAACAGCACCACCACCACCACCACCACCACCACCACCACCACCACCAGCCTGGGCCAGGAGGCCTGGGATGGCTGGGTAAAGTTCCTTAGAATGCAATGAGGGAGCATGATTAGCTAGAGGAAGGAGAAATTGTAAGAAGGTGTCCGGAGGTGAACCTATTATTCAAATTGATGCAGTTTTGACTACGTGAAGTTTAGCTGCCTCTGCCTAACGTCGCCAAAAACGCTGGCTTCGCAACATCGAAACACTATGCCACAGACGGACGGACCAGGCCTTAGGCCTGCGGCTGCCTCTGTCCAACGTCGCCGTCGCTTTCTGAACCGACAAGAACCTAGCTCCAAATTGCAGCCTTCAACTTCAAAACGTTGTCTCCGCCACACCGGGACCAGGCTTAGCTCCAAATTGCAGCCTTCAAGCCTCCAAAACGTGCAGGCCTTCGGCCTGCAGCTGCCTCTGCCTAACCTCGCTTTCTGGACCGACAAGAAACTAGCTCCAAATTGCAGCTTTCAAGCCTCCAAAACGTTGGCTCTGCACACCGAAACACCATGCTGGCTGCCTCTGTGCCTACGACACTTTCTGACCCCACAAGAAACTAGCTCCAAATTGCAGCCTTTAAGCCGCCAAAACGTTGGCTCCCAAAATTGATACACCGTGCCACCGACAAGAAACTAGCTCCAAATTGCACCCTTCCCCCCTGCTATCGGTCGGCGGATTTAGATTCCAAGTTCAGGAGTTTTCCCATCCTGGCCAGTGTAAGGTCAGAACTTGTTCCACTTGCAGTCTCGCCTCCACAGCGTAGAGGATTCCGAGCAGCCGGTAGCGCAAGACGGATTGGAGCGAATCCAGGATGCCATGAAGTACATCAAGAAGCCAATAATCGACCCAGAAACGAAGAAACCTTGCAGCAGAGGTCTTCATAAAGCTCAGCTCTTGTTGGAAAGTTGCGTGGAGACGGTGGTCATCAGCAAGTTGGGATCTTTCGAATTCCCGGTGGCCAAACGGCTTGGTGAGCTCTGGCAGTTTCCCTCTGACCATCCGCCGATTGCGGCCCAACTCACACTTGGCGAGTGCTCCCTCAAGGTTGCTTCATGTAATGTGCTGAATAGGAACTACTACAAGTACATCGATGCAGATACGCAAGGACTCAAAGGTTCGCAGATAACAACGTTGCATGAAGCGGAAACAAGAGAAAACGTGATCATTGAAAAGATTCAGGAGATGTTGCTGAAGACAAATATCCACATTTTATGTTTGCAAGAGTGCTGGCCCGAGCTAATTGCAGAGCTGAAGGCAACTTTGGGTGAGAACCTTCTGTTTGAGACGCTCTGCAGTGGGGATGAGCAGGACAAGAACCAGGAGGCAAGTCATGGTGAGTCTCCTGCTTTCCTATCTTTCCTTCTGCACCTTCCCCACAAAAGATGCACAAAGTCGCGCACTTTCTAAGATGCCCATTGGGCATCCCCAATATACTTACTCAACCTGTACAAATCGTGCAATTTCATACATATTTGTTGTGCAACCATGCTCTGTGCACTAGTCCTGGTCGTTTTGGATATTGTAAGGCGCCGGTGGGTTTATCTCAATTGTTTCGCGTTGTTTGTGTCCCAGCTTGGTTGCAGGTGATTGTCTTCGATTCCAAGCTCAGGGTGATGCTTGTTCACCATCATACCCCCTTCTCAGAGAACTCCAAGAAGGCACAGATTCAAAGCTGCAGATTTTTTGGTGTTTGAAAGTTTGAAATCCATGTTTCATGACTGTTTGTTTGGCTTTTATGCCATCTTTTCTCCAGAAAAATCATTTTGGGATTTTGCTGGACGTGTTGACTCCCATGCCATCCTTGATGGACCCGCTTCATCGTCCTCTCGCAATCTGTCAGGTGGTGACAGAAGTCCATTTCCAGCTTGAGACAGAGTCTTTGCGTGTGGTGACGACGTGCCTGGGCTGTACAGATTTCCAATGAGTTCAGCCTCATCACGCTCATCATTGGAAATGATAGGAAATTTTGATATCATTTGATTTTTGAATCCTTGGAAATCCAATGTCATGTTTAGTGAGAGCCCCAGCTGAGCCAACCGACAGTCGCCTATAGGCATGTGCCTGGTGCTCCCTTTGGGCGTGCCCGAAGAGAATTTGCGGATCGCCTTGCGGAAATCGTGAACGGAAAGAAGCTTCCAACCGTGCTGATGGCAGACCTGAATTTCCCTGAAAAGGCCTTTCAGGGGACAAGATGAAGGTAAACAGGAAGCAGCAAGACTCTGCAAAATATTCCAAGCTTGCTTCCAAGTCCGATTCTTAAGATTGCAAAGATGGTCACCCATTAAACCTATTTACTAGAACACAACCCATTCCGTTTCTTGGGATTCTAGACGTCACCAGGATTCAAGAAGTCCCGGGGGCACTTGGGTGCTGGGCTTCAAGAAGTATCTTGTTAATCTTCAGCCGGTCAGGCCTGGGATTTGAGACGCTTTTCTGCTAACTCTCGAGTTTGAATCCTGCATATAGGGCAGCAGGATGCGGCAGGTGATTGCGACCGATTGCGTTCTGTGGGTTTGATTCTCTAAGATGCCCTAAGTACAGTCCCTTGCCGCACTTGAAGGTCAAACAGGACAACGCTGCCCACGTGCAAACTTGTGCCTTCCGGATGTCCAAACGGGTGCCTATAAAGCGCCCCATATAAGGGGGGTAACTAATAGGCACCCTTTAATTTTCAGGTCCCAAACTAACGGATAACGGAGTATTCGTAAATACTCGTGCATTTTTACATGATTTCATCACGTTTGCCTGTAGGTGTGAGTCTTCTCCAAGCAATACAATCAGTCTTGTTGACAACATGAAAGCACTGCCCCAAGAGGTTGATCTTTTCTTCGAAGTGAAGGCAATGGATATGATTCTTCAAGTTGTCCTACAATCCGACCTTTTTGTCCCGATTTGACTTTCTTCTCTTGTGCCTTCTGTGTTTCTGCCATGATATTTCTTGTGAGAAATCAAGAAAGACGTGCGTGTCAATGCGTGTCACTGGCGTGCCGTGTCGGTCAGTAGGGGGTGTCTATTAAAGCACCCCTTAGCCAAAACGGGTGCCTAATGAGCGCCCCTTAGAAACGTGTCGGGTGCTTTTGGGACACCGCCTATATGCGTGTCATTTCGTGTCGGTTTTGACTAGTTTTGAAAGAGAGCAGGTATGCATGGGGGGTGGAGTTGTGAAAGGTTTGATTTTACAAGGTTTTGCATCATTATACATGAGTTGGGATAGTTATGAGATGGTTATGCTACATTTCAAACAAAACATTTCAAAACATAATATAATGTAATCTTACAAGAAATGTGCGTTCATCAATGATTTTGACACTGTGCTTGGAAAGTGAACAACACACGACTGACCAAAAGACTACATTTTCTGCAGAAATGTGGTCTCTTTCCAAGAATGCTTTATTTTTTGTTTAGCATTTTGGAAAAGAAAAAATGTCTATATACAATGATCTTGATGCCTGCCATGAATTCTGCATTATATTGTTGTACATATTACTATCTTATATATGTATATATATATACACTATTTGACAAATTTATTGGGTTTTTTCACAATAGTTTATGTTTCTCGAAAAATGTATTTGATATTCAACAGACATGAGTGCAATTTCCAGCTGCAAATTCTGAATTTCCTGAAAAGTGTTCTGCATCCTTTCATGCTGCCCATGAGTGCTTTTCAATAAAGAACATGTCCAAATTGAACATGCACTTCTTCAAAAGATAGTTCAACTACAATTGAATCTAGACCTTCTCCAGGCATAATCTTTTTTTTGCCTTAAAAGCGCTGCCTTGTCGAAAAAAATAACACACTTGCAGGGAAACAATGCATTTCGTGCATGAAAGCGCAACTGAAACTTGAGACATGCACTTCTTGAAAACACTGCTGTATCTTGAACAGTTTCTTTTTGAGCAGTGAATTGTGTACTGTACCTTTGTGAAAATGTAAAAATACAAGCACATGTTTGAAAGATTTATTGCATGCTCTGCACAATTGCTGCCCCTTTCAAAGGAGATAATGGGCTGTAGGCTGTATTGAACAAAACTTGGTTGTATTCTCCAGCTATAGGTTGTACACTCCCTGCTTGGGGTTATGGATCCTTGAATGGCATCTTGCTCATTTTTGTAGGAGTGATGTCTGACTAGTGAGAGGAGGAAGGATTCGCTTTGAAAATATTGTTGTATATGTCAACCGTACATTTTGTTTGAAAAACTAGTACATCTTAGACTAGTGTTTTTCAAGATATAGTGCATGACTACAAGAATGTTGCTTCTTTCAACCTATTACATTATACAATGAAAGTTTGAACCTTTAAAATGGACATGTCTGTTCAAAGGAATACCATCATGCAAGAGTTGCCAAGAAGAATAATGTGGCATTCTACAAAATAGTATCTGCTTCTTCCAAAGGAAAGCAACATCCTTCTTTAGAGGAATCTTGTCGTGAGGGATACAATATTGTCTTTTTGAAGGAGCAAACACTTTGAGACAAACATATGTTTTGTACAACAAAGTGTTGCTTGAACAAACAATTTTTGAAAAAGTAGATGTTTTCCCCGAGAGCGTCTGAGCGCAGGGTTCTTCCAATAGTGGGGGTCTGTATCTCATCTTCTCATCTTCACATCTTCTCATCTTCACATCTTCACATCTTCACATCTTCTCACCTTCACATCCTCACATCTTCTCATCTTCACATTTCCTCATCATCTTCACACATTCACATCCTCACATCTTCGCATCTTCTCATCTTCACATCTTCTCATCTTCACATCTGCTCATCTTCACATCTTCTCATCATCTTCACACATTCACATCCTCTCATCTTCACATCTTCTCATCATCACATCTTCTCATCTTCACATCTTCTCATCTTCACATCTTCACATCTGCTTTCACATCTTCTCATCTTCACATCTGCTCATCTTCACATCTTCTCATCTTCACATCCTCACATCTTCTCATCTTCACATTTCCTCATCATCTTCACACATTCACATCCTCACATCTTCGCATCTTCTCATCTTCACATCTTCTCATCTTCACATCTTCTCCTCTTGCCTTCTTGCCCTCTTGCCCTCTTGCCCTCACATCTTCACATCTTCTCCTTTTGTCCTCTTGCCCTCTTGCCTTCTCCTTCTTTTCTATTTTTCTTCTGAAGGCGGGGGCAGGGGCAGTGCCAACGAGACGGCACGAAACGCAACCCTTTCGCACGAAATGAGGTTCGATCGCTAAAAACTGAAGTAAAATTGCGATTTCCAAGTCGTCCGGACAACCCTTTCGCACGAAATGAGGTTCGATCGCCAAAAACTGAGGTAAAATTGCGATTTCAACTTGTCCGGCGCAACCCTTTCGCACGAAATGACCTGGAGAGGTTGAAGGGCCTTATAAATCGTGAAATTTAAAGACCTTAAAAATCAATCTTTGGCTTTGATTCTCGAGCCGCATGTGCTTAGGATCAAGGTGTTACAACACTTATGGACTTCTTTTGAACTTTGTATATATATATATATATATTGTATAATTATCAGCCTATACATATTACTATTTGAACCACGTATAATACAACTAATTATCAGTATAATTTGGACTATGTATAATATATAATAATATATATAATATAACATAATAATGTACCTCAAACACTATGTATATTAATACAAGTACCTCTAGGATGTTTTCAGCCTTCTGGTACCGTCTTGGTTCATCGCTGCGTCTCTGAGAAGAAAAACAAAGACACCCCTGGACATATCCATGGGTGTCTTTGATGCCATATATGATCATATATGTACATATATATATGTGGATATTTACAGGTATAGCCCAAGGTTAAACATATGTTAGTGTTTGTAGATTTCTGTGTTTTATACCATTATTATTGCTTTACAACCCATGCCTAACATCATAAAGCAACCTTGTGTAAAATTGAATGTGTAATTTTTGGCATGTGCTGCGTGATTTGGCTGCAACCTTTTGCTTGCCCGGCGCCGTGCATTTCCAGCGCAGCTCAAAACCTGAGTGCGACATTTTTTATCATGATGGTGGGGTTAACATAGGGCAAAAGTGACACCTAGTAGGTGGACATACCAAATTTTCCTTTGATGAAAACACTGATGAAATCACATCATTCAACATTTTCCGTTTTTGAAACTGGCCCGGCATGCGGGGAGATGTGAGCAGAGGCTCGCCCAGTGGGGAGTGGTCTTACTGGATGTTTCTTCTCGGTCGAGCTGGCCATACAGTATCAATGTGTGCTGGCTCAATTTCCAGCTGTACCATTTTTCTGACAAGAATATCAGAAAAATCATTGAAGAAACAAATCATGTTCAGCTATCTTCCTTTTGGGTTTGTGTCTTTATTGTATGGGGACATGTTTAGAGATCGTAATGATAACTTATCTGTATAATTATAGTTGTATGTTTAAGGGATACCTGTTACAGATTTGGTACGGCTTAGCTTTTCAAATCCCTCGCAGCCATGGGCAACCGAAAACCTTGGGGTGAAGGTGTGGCAGCACGCCAACGCCGTGAACGAAACCGAAAAGCTAAACAGGTTGTTGCATGGGCATTACCCCATTTGGATATGGAGAGAATTGAGTCAAGTGGGGAAATTTGGCCCAGAGGGTCTTTGAAAAAAAAGAAAGTTCTGGCGGTAGTCGAACCATGGATCAGCAAAACAACAGGGCGGTTTTTCACCATGAAAGTCTCAAAGCTGGTTTGCCGCCAGATCTGGGACAAACTGCCCTTCACCCCACCTAGGGACCCGTCTCTGTCGTTCTCTGATTACATGGTGGTCCAAGCTAAAAGGCTACTCCGACTCTCAAAGGCCTGCAAAAAACGCGGCCGTAGAATGGCTGACCCGACTATGTTGGATACCCTGGTGGACGTTGACGCCCAATGCTCAGTAGTCTGGTGTGTTTGAAAGATATGGTGCAACGATACAACCCAAGAGTCAAGAGTGTAGCATCCAAAAATGGATTTTTTGATATTGGCAATCGCATTTTTTTTGGAACCCTGATTTCAAACAATCGATCCCATTTTGTTTTCAAAGTTGACAACCAACACGCCCGTTACTGCCAACCAATGAGGCTGATGAGCATGCTGCAGAGATGGTTCACACCTTATTCTGTGAAATCACCCGAAGTTTACCTTTTGAAACAGGTGCTAATGTGGTTCCAGTCATAATGTGCCGAAGGAACTGTTCCTGCATCACCGCGTGGCTCGAGGCGAAGCTCCTCGAAAATCACGAAGGAGCCACTGGAAGTGCGCATGCTTTCGATTTGGACATTGGCTCAAAATTAAAATTTCAACACGGGTTATACCCTTCAGGGTCAGTTTATAGTGGTGGAACCCATGTAGTTTTGTTACAAATCCAATTCAAATCAAATTGGCATCAAAAACAATGATATTTTTCCACACTTTCAGCCCATTGAAATTTTGGGACCTTGCTGGAGTTATACAGAGATATGCCCATGGTAAAAAAAACATAAACAGCTTGGGATATACACAAGATAACCTATATATCTGTATAGATATTTGTTTGGGTTATAGCTGGAGCTCACTACATCGCCAATTGCTCCAAGTTTCAGGATGATCCAATGGAGGAAGATGTGCCAGCCAACGGTTCCTGGGATGAGGAGGACGCTGCAGAGTGGGTAAAGTCAAGTATTTCTGCGCTGCCTAACGGTATATGTACCCCCCAAAGCGCAACAGCAACAAATTCAATGGGGAATATGATCATACACCACTTGAGCTTTGGGGTGCCCTATTTTTGGTGCAAAATTGGGTGGTTGTGGCTCGAACAAAAATGTGAAAATAGGGTTGTAAAGGTCTTAGCCCCACAACATATCAAATTTAAGTGGTACACATTTTTGGTTTGAGCCACATCCATACATGTCCCGATGTGGATGTAATCCTGATTGGTTTTCAACTGTCAGGACTGTCCGATTAAATTTTCTGTCAGCGGGTTTTGGGACCACATATTTGGTGATTGTCTTTCATTTTTGCAGCACTCTGAAGCTTGTAGCGCCCCAAAACTTTTGAATTGGTGGTTCATTTTTTCATCTAGCAGTCTTTGTCCCCACCCCCATCGCTTCATTTTGCAGGATGCCCATGGAGAAGCTGCGGAAGTTGAGGACTGCAGCAATCCAGCATCGGACTTTTTTAAACTCTTATTGTGGGACCCTGGGTGAGGAAGAGGCGGCCAAAGAACCACCAGCTATGACTTACGAGGACTTTGTTTAGATTTTGATCTTAATTAGCATAGGGTGGAGTGCAACCTACAGCTGTGAATTTGGAAAGGATTGGGAGTACGAGCTTGGGGGCTATGACTCTGAGGCTTGCATGTGAGTCCATTTGGATGTGTTTTGAAAAGTACAAGCTTCGTCATGAGCACCTGGCGTGCAGGCTGAGTGCTTGGGCCATGCGACGTCTTCGGACCGTGTGTGCTATGCTTTCACAATGAGCTTTTTATACGCAAGTTTCGATGCCTACATGTTCAACCCTTCAGGACTATTACAGGGCTTACAAGCGCATAGCTGAAATCAAGGCCGGTGTGTGCCTGTGCATGTGCCATTGTTTGTTTGCATTCGCTTTTTCAAAGTCCATAGTGCGCTGCATTGGCAGATGCTACGAGCTGCAGAGCGTGGTGAGTGCCTGGATCGTGCAAGTGCTTCAGAGGCTGGTACTCAGCTGAGAAACCTGGCAACTTTCAAGCTAAAAAGCGCGCAAGGATTTCAAACAGTAATTTGTCCCATTCTATACTATAGGAGTGGGAGGGAAAAAAGGAAAGTAACACAGTCGTGGTTGGACCCATCATTTTGTTTCCCAAGTTCATAGATGTCACGCAGGAGTCCGCAAGCTCTGAGCAGAGCTACATGTGCAATGGTGACTATGAGGCTAGCGCAAGTGAAATTCAGAGGTTGAGCCTTAATTTACTTACAAATAGTTCTCATGTGCAACATGTTTCAGGATGGCGCTTCTGGCGAGAAGCATCCTGAAGACCAGATTCATGACCGTCCTGTGCAACTGTTTTGGTTTTTAGTCTTGCAACCCTTCAATTTTGGAACGCTGTTTATCAGCATGTCGGACTAGGACTGGTGGAACTCTTTTGCTGAGGAGGCATGCAGTGTTTGGAGCCTCCAACCCTGTTGCATCTCATCTCATGCATGCTTTCTATAGGCTGGGCAGCCCAGCGCTGAAGGCGATGGAGAGGCCCGCTTTTTCTTGGCTGTAAAATCGCAGTATGATCGGTAGTGACTACATGGCCATAGACATGCTGTCTTTTTGGGATTCATCCTGTATGTCCAGGCTCCCACCTGGTCGTTTGACCATGCCGAACAGAACCAGTTCTATGACCCAGAGGTCCTAGCAATGTTTGGGGAAAGAAAGTTTTGCAAATCATGTTTTTGGTGTGGTAGGACGAGGAGTGGTTTGATCATTGTTATGAGGTGGAGGTGGGGTGGTGAGATTTATTCACTGCTATGTCAGCCTATAGCTCTTAATTTTCTAGTTCTAGTCCTGTGTGCCTGCAAGTTTCGTGAGGCCAAGGACCATGACCTCTTCAATGATGAGGCCAGGATAACAAATAGGAAATCATCATAACACCCCCACACACACACATTGCCCATGTGCAAATTTTGCCTGATGCAGGCCATGGATTGCGAGGATCATGTTGAGGCAAGGCGCCATACATATAGTCTTCTGCTGACATAGTTCGTGGACTGCAGGTGCACAGCTGGCCTGGGCATAAGGATGGCCACGATGGTGAGGCTCCTTCTTGCAAGGCTCAAACAAAAACCATCAAAAAAAACACCGCATCCAAAATCAAGGTCTTTTGTTTGCCTCTTGCTGACCTTTGTGCCTCCAGGCTATTCCGGAGTGGGACGAGTCCTATGGATATGGCCTTGCTGACCAAGAGGCCAGGAGGCATGTGTGGTGGTGGAGTCTGAAACTCTCGCCTCGTGGTTGCGCAGGTGCTGTCATGGTGGATTGACAACGTGGAGCATTACGACCACATTGCCCAGGCATTTTTTTCAAGTGTATTTGCTTTTGATTTCCGTTCTCTGGTAAAACATGGTATATTATATACATACATGCATAGTCTATCATAGATAAACATACATAGACATATATATATATATACATAGACACATATATATATATACATAGACATATATATATATATATATGTATTTTTTTATATAACCCGTATCAAATTTTTCAAAACATTTCAGAACTAGCAGCTTCATGATCCCAGGATTCCAAAGCTGTGGAAGAAACGGACCGTGTTGATGAGGCCAGGACACTAATACGCCCAACATTTGATATGTTTACTTTTGGTGCGCGCTAGGCGCTTCATGGTGAAGAGAATCACCCCTCTGAGGCATGGAAACTTCAAGTTTTGCAGTTTCGTGCAACTGGGTGGCCATATTTCGCACAGTGTAGACCCACTTCCGCTCCAGGATTCCACACACCTTGACTTGATCAGCATCAGCAGCAAGGAGGATGCATTCACGGAGATGGAGGCTTGGGGTCGATCTACAGGTATACCAATGAGCTTTGCAGCTGGCTACCTTCAATCTTTCAAAATCATGCTAAGGGGTATCTTGACATATGTTTTTGAAATTGGCACTTACTAGGTGGAAGCCCTCATTGCAGAGTACATGGATATGCCGGGCACTGAGGCCAGTGTTTTCTATGGCATGGTCTCCCCAACTTGGAACTTGGAACAAGTCAACTAGTGATTTCATTCTCATGCCATGAGATGGCAGGAAACCATGACAAAACACTTGTGATGTGGCAGGTTCTGGACCCGCCGCCTTCCAGCAAGGCCAAGACTGCCACAAGCCCATTGTTCAACTCTTTCCCAACAAAAAAGTGAAAAGTGAACAGCCGTTTGGTTGACATGTGGCCGTTCCCCTACGGACTGAGGATGACATCTCCAAAGTTCCGAAAGGTTGGTGGGATGATGTCGGAGTTGCCCCGAGCTCCTCTTCCTTTCAGGGGTTCACCTTTGAAGTGGATGAGACCCCCGATAAGTTGCCCCAACCGATGAAGAAGCGACAGCAGCTGGCTGCCAAGCGGCTCGAGCTACAGTTGCAATCCCAGCAGGTTCCGAAGGTGCCTGACCAGGATGCTGAGGCATCCACAGTTGTGAAGCCAACTTTGAAATCCAAGATCAAGCCAGCCAAGGGCAAAAAGGTTGAAAAGCCGAAAGGTGAAAAGCCAACTCGCAAGGCGGCAGATGGTCCAATGACGACCGCCATGAAAGCTTTTATGGAATCTACCAAAAAGAACAACACGGATATCAAGCATTCCGATGCTGTCAAGTTGTGGATGCAGTCAAAGGAACGCAGCAGCATCGTTGAAGCCCTCCCTCCAAATGAGAGGAAGAGGCGCCGATTTGAAAAGTAGATTTATGCGAGGTAATTGTGATTTGAAAAGGTAGGTAGATTTTATGGTATGGTGGCTATGGCAAGCATTGCAAGAATATGTTTTGAGTTTACAGCCTTTTGGTTTCGAACTTGAACTTATTCAGTTGTTTCAAAATTCAAGAGGCTCAGTTGTTTCCTGGAAAGTGCAGGTGTCAAGCCACAGGGGTTCCAGGCAAACGCAGGCAATTGCCTTTGGAGAAACCATGTGCAAAGCAAATGTTGCTAGCGCGAAGTTTGCTAGTATGGGTTTTCTTGCGACGCAAGTTCAAGTAACTGTGCCATGTTCAGGCCACAGATTACAGTCCAACAACCTGATCAGCCATTGGTGTCCTGATTGGGCAAATCCAGCAACTTCCGTCTTCGTGCGGGCGGAAAGGAAGCAATATACTATATAGCTGATCAAGTGATCTACTTTTGTTTGTGGAGTGGAATGCCCAATTCATCTCTATCAGCTGACTTTCTTCCCAAAAGCATGTCAATTCCCCAAACCGATCCCTCATGCCTTCGCATTTGCAGGCGTGCATGAGCCTCGCTGCTGCTGCAGGAAATGGCAAGCAACCCTTCGGGTTCTGGAAAGGCCTGGGCTGCGATGGGTTACCAGTCATTTTTCATGGCCGATGGTCCAAAACATCAAACGACGTGAATTGTGTTTGGATCACCTTTTTGAACCAAGCTGTTTACCCCTACTTTGCAGCTGCGTAGGCCTCTGACCTCTAGGCTAGCTGCTTTTGTGTTTGGTTTGGAGCCATGAAATACTCCAGCCTTGCTGTAGTTGTGACGGCTTTATTGGCCGCAAAAGGAGTGGATTCCAGTACGCAATTAAAATTAAATCACGATCTAAACCGTTACCATCAGATACACTTCAACCTGTCCCTGCCAGGTGTGAACTCGAGATTTAATCCCTTTTGTTGCTGGATCATTTTGGGAGGATTAAATTCTGATTTAATTCTTTGCTAATGACATCTGGAGATTCCAGGGGGAGGTATCCATCTGTGGGGAATTAAATCTTGATTCAACTCTTTTTTATGGTGTGCGGCCTTCATTTTGGGGCATTAAATCTTGATTTAATTCCTTTTCATTGGGAAATCCCGGGTTCATTTCCTTCATGTCATTTGGTTGCCAGCTGGCTCCGCACCCGACCCTCCAGAGCCACAAATCATTGGAAAAACACAGTGTTTCGCGACTTTTCCTACCTTTTCACGCATCTGCATCTTCTTTCTTCTTACTCTTTCTCTTCTACTCTTCTTTCTTCTAATCTTTCTCTTCTCTCTGCCTCTTCCCTGCTCTGCTTTTCATCTGTCCATATTGTCGGAAGTTTGACTTCTAAACTTCCTTCGATTGCAGTTAAACTTCGGGCAATTGCACTTAAAGAGACTACATGAAAAGAGTAGAGAAGAGAAAGGGAAAGAATCAGAAGGATGGAGAAGGTAGAGGAGAAACAAAAGAGTTGAAAAGAGAAGGGAAGATTATATACAAGCAGAGAAGGGAAGAAGAGGGAAGAAAGAGCAGGAGGTATCAGAGACAATTTGAACAGAATCAACTCAAGATTTGATTCCTTCTCAAGAGATCCCATACAAACTGAAAGAGCAGGAGGTATCAGAGCCAGTATGAACAGAATTAACTCAAAATTTAATTCCTTGTCAAGAGATCCTATATCAACTATTACAGGTAAACTTCGGGCAAGTGCACTTAAAGAGACTGCATGAAAAGAGTAGAGAAGAGAAAGGGAAAGAATCAGAAGGATGGAGCAGGTAAAGGAGAGACAAAAAAGTTGAAAAGAGAAGGGAAGAATCAATACAAGCAGAGTAGGCAAGAAGAGGGAAGAAAGAGCAGGAGGTATCAGAGCCAATATGAACAGAATGAACTCAAGATTTAATGTCCTTCTCAAGAGATCCTATATCAACTATTACAGCTAAACTTCGGGCAATTGCACTTAAAGAGACTACATGAAAATAGTAGAGAAGAGAAAGGGAAAGAATCAGAAGGATGGAGCAGGTAAAGGAGAGACAAACAAGTTGAAAAGAGAAGGGGAGAATCAATACAAGCAGAGTAGGCAAGAAGAGGGAAGAAAGAGCATGAGGTATCAGAGTCAATAAAAACAGAATTAACTCAAGATTTAATTCCTTCTCAAGAGATCCCATACCAACTGAAAGAGCAGGAGGTATCAGAGCCAATATGAACAGAATTAACTCAAGATTTAGTGTCCTCCTCAAGAGATCCTATATCAACTACTACAGTTAAACTTCGGGCAATTGCACTTAAAGAGACTACATGAAAAGAGTAGAGAAGAGAAAGGGAAAAAATCAGAAGGATGGAGAAGGTAGAGGAGAAACAAAAGAGTTGAAAAGAAGAGGGAAAGATAAATACAAGCAGAGTAGGGAAGAAGAGGGAAGAAAGAGCAGGAGGTATCAGAGACAATTTGAACAGAATTAACTCAAGATTTAATTCCTTCTCAAGAGATCCCATACAAACTGAAAGAGCAGGAGGTACCAGAGCCAGTATGAACAGAATTAACTCAAGATTTAATTCCTTGTCAAGAGATCCTATATCAACTATTACAGGTAAACTTCGGGCAAGTGCACTTAAAGAGACTACATGAAAAGGGTAGAGAAGAGAAAGGGAAAGAATCAGAAGGATGGAGCAGGTAAAGGAGAGACAAACAAGTTGAAAAGAGAAGGGAAGAATCAATACAAGCAGAGTAGGCAAGAAGAGGGAAGAAAGAGCATGAGGTATCAGAGTCAATAAAAACAGAATTAACTCAAGATTTAATTCCTTCTCAAGAGATCCCATACCAACTGAAAGAGCAGGAGGTATCAGAGCCGATATGAACAGAATTAACTCAAAATTTAATGTCCTTCTCAAGAGATCCTATATCAACTACTACAGTTAAACTTCGGGCAATTGCACTTAAAGAGACTACATGAAAAGAGTAGAGAAGAGAAAGGGAAAGAATCAGAAGGATGGAGAAGGTAAAGGAGAAAAAAAAGGGTTGAACCGAAGAGGGAAGAATAAATACAAGCAGAGTAGAGAAGAAGAGGGAAGAAAGAGCAGGAGTATGAACAGAATTAACTCAAGATTTAATTCCCTCAAAAGATATTGTTCTAGGCCTCAAAGGTAGAGAACTAACTCTCGAGTTAAGCCGTGCACCATTGACCTGGAAACGCAAACAGATCATGAAGCATTGAAACACGATTTGATCTTAATTAAATCTTGCATTCATTCCCTTCCGGGGCCGGCTTTGGGCCTGTTGATGATGGGGCCTTAACAATCCTCCAAGAAGATTGTGCTGGCAGCGGGTCGCTTACAGCTGGAGTTCGTGAATGGGGGCTGGCTGCCCAACGGAGAGATGTTTCTCACATGAAATTTCATCAGCTTTGATCTTGTTGTTCTTTTGGATTTTTACACATGGATTTCATATCTTACAACCTACAACTGTTCAAAGTGAAACGCTTTGACAAGACTTCCCATGTTTGAGCTATACCTCGGCCAAGGCATGCCCAAATTGAATCTGAGGTGAAATATGATGCAGCCTTGAACCTATTGTGTGGCCTTGGGTTCATGGCGTCGCTGCATGCAGTGCCCTTGAGAAAGCTTGTGAGTATCGAATTTTGCAAGCTTTTAGAGTCAGAGTTCACCATTTTTAGTATACAAATAAATATCTGTCTGTAAATAAATATATATATATATTATGCTTCTTTTTCTCTCGTATATAGATATATATATATATATAGATATATATCTTCTCTCTCCCCTCTGTGTAGGTACGAACACTGGCAAAGCATGCGCTTTACTGGGTGGCACCACCTTGCAATACGTGGGTATGGCTCTCAAGATCAACCACTGGTCGTTCACGGACTCGAGTCCGAGGCTATATGTTTCCAGCTGTCCTCATTTTGGAATATAATTTGACAGACCACCAGCCAGAAAAAGAGATATGGGAATCAATGTATATGTTTTGTCCGTGTGTACATCTATATATATATATATATCATATACATGTGTGGATACACATAAACATATATGTTTTCATGGGAGCGGGACGGAACCCGGTACAAAACCCGAACGATCATTCTTCCAATAGCTGCCTAGCTGTAAATGCCCTGGAAGGAAACCGGCACTTCAAGAAGGTGAGGCGAGCAAACCGTCTCATCCGAAGAGTGCAGTACCTGCAGCCAAGCTGCACAATGGAGATCTCTTCTGTGAATTTGCATTGCAGTGGTGTTCGCCCCTGTCACCATTCCTCAGGTGCGAGTATTGCTTCAGGAGAGGCATTCATTACGCCATAGAACAGCCGAACTCTACTCTGTTATGGCATTATGCCCCTCTTGAGGCGCTTATCCAGTGCAAATGAGGACCTCCATGGGTCATTTTTTGGGGGTAAGCTTTTTGCAGCGCTTCTGGGGTAAAAATATGTTTCAAAAAGGTCGCACCCAAAAAATAGCACATAAAAACCTTCAACCCTTCATGGATGACAGATCTCATGAACACTCCAATATATTGTGCCAAGAAAGATTTTGGAAATTGAGAATTGGATCAATTTAACCTCTTTTTTCTGTGGTGGTAACTTGTGCAGGCGATGCTGCGGCGACACAAGGCCAGAGCTATCTCAATCCCCCTTGGGGCCTTTGGATCCTTGAGTGAGTCGTTTGGCTGATCATAAATACCAACAAAGCAATCTATAACTATACATTTAGCTGTGTGTTTTTCTCAAATAATAACTACCAACAAAGCAATTTTTTGGTATTTATCCAAACACATCCAAAAATGTGATTGTGGGAATGTCTGCATGTTTGTTGAATGCACTGGTTATTAGCAGTCAACTGTACTTCCTTTCCCAGGAAAAGAGTGGCCATCTACACCACGGCCCCGTATCTAGACCAGCTTGGCTGCAGCCTCGATCCGGTCCGAAGGCAGCGTCCCAAAAGTGGAGAAACGAATTCTTGTTAAGCATACCATGCGATTGAGTAAACCATCCGTTATTGGTGCCTCCACACCTTCAAAAAAAGACTTGTGTTCTTTTAATGTTCCCAAACTTATCGATGGAATCCCTCCTTGTTGATTTTCAATTTCAAAACCATCCCCATTTGCTTTCATGCCAGGGAGCGATTGGCCCCACTTCGTAGCAGCCTCGACCTGGAGATCGTCCGGAAATTTGTCTGTAGCAAATCTGGTGAAGTGAAGGTCGTTATCTTGCTGCATTCTCTGGGGTGTGGGAGAAAGAATAACAAAATGTTGTCCCAAAGCCAGATATGTTTTTCTAAGTGTTTTACAAAGCCATCCAAAACACCAAGATGGTGACATATACTTGTTGGAAGAACCTTATTACACCAAAATTGGCCTGGGTTCACAAAAGGACTGAAACTGCTAATTTTCCACTTGGGTTGGTCCCCCAAAAAAGGCCTCCACAAGTCCCAATTTTTTTCATAAAATGTAGGGAAATCACTGTTTTTGGGGGACTTGCGGGGGCCTTTTTTGGTGAACCAACCTAAGTGGAAATTTACCATCTGAAACCAATTTCAACAAGTGGCTTGAAACTATTTTCCATTCCCCAATATTCCTATGTCATACGATGTTGATATGGGGCCAAGTGTTATTGAAACGGAATCCATTGCAGCCTCATTTAGTCTGTGACAAGTCTCCTGAAAAGGGCCTAGAACCCGATTTCTGTTGAATGTATCCCCATATACATATATACATATATACATAGATATATAAATATATAAATATATACCTATACACACAAATATATATATATACACATATGTGTATATATACATATATATACATATATATATAGAAATATAAATACATATATATATATATATATGTATATATATGTATATATATACATATTTATATACATGTATACATATATATATATGGTATTGAATGTTCCTCTTGGTCAGCTAAGGCTGGAGGTAAAGACCTTTCCAAGACATCGGAATACCCAGTGGGACTGGGTCTGAAGGTTAGCCGTTCTCTGAGTATCAGTTGTGCTGAAACCAACACTTTGATCTATATTGTTTCAATCTACTCCCATGCATGTACGTTGCAGGTGGGTGAGCTCCTCAAGAAACATGTGACACTTGGAGTTTTCAATTTTATCCCACCGACGCCTGTTTTAAGAACACCACACTTTGGATTTAACAATGGTGTTTCATCAGCAAAACATGTTGTCTGATCCAAGGAAAGTTGAGCAACCGCTTCCAGAGATGGACCTTGAGTTTCACGACCTAGATGGGTCTGATTCTGATGACTCCGGGTTGGGTGGCATCCTGGACTAGATGCCACCAAGTGTCCAAAAAGGTAAGGTTCGTCCGTCCACACGGCAGTGCAGCTTTCGATGCAGTAACTGATAGCCCCATGTCCTGAGTTGTGCATGGTGTGCAGCTATTTTTTGGCTAGAACTTGTTTTTCACCACCTTACGCTTGACCAGTGCCAGCCTTGGCACCCAAACAGAAGAATTTTCATGTGCGTACTAATACACATATACATATGTATATATATATATATGCACACATATATACATACATACACAGATATCATACATGCTTATATACATACAAAATCATTGGTATATAAAGATACACATATTTGCATATTTCCAAAAACGTATATGCATATACAGGTATACAGATAGATTTTTACACAGTAAGTACACATCTATTTACATTCATTTATGTATCTCTCAACATCTACACATCTACACATTTGCACGGCATGCTTATACATATATAAATTTAAACATACCTTGATTTATACATATAAGCATATACATATGACTACATCGATAGATGTATATATGTAAACATGCTTGCATGCAAGTATGCATAGATACACACATACCTACCTACCTACCCACCTACATGCCTGCCTGCCTGCCTACATGCATACATATGCAAAATCTACAGGTATATACGCCCTTACATATATTCATACTTACATTACATCCTTTCAAATACAAATGTACCGTGCTTGCTTTTATAACAGTTATATTTGCACATACATATATTTGAATATTGGTGCATCTACATATATATGTATATTTATACACAATGTGTATACATATACATGTTTATATACACACATATATATATACAGAGACATATGGGTATATGCAACGGTAGTAAATAAAGAATTAGATAGGTAGATAGGTAGATAGGCAGGTAGATAGATATCTGTATACTGTGTATATCTAATATCTATCCCCAGGTGGTCCTTCATCTTTGGTTTCTGGAATATTTTCCCTGCAAACGCCATGGGTTTGATCAAATTCAGCTTTTAGGTGGCAATTTCATTTCATGAAATTTCATGAAATTTGGGTGTCTTCCTCCCAAAAGCTTCCATTTTCATGAACTTTCATGAAATTTGGGTGTCTTCCTCCCAAAAGCTTCCATTTTCATTAAATTTCATGAAATTTGGGTGCCTTCCTCCCCAAAAGCTTTGAAAATTGAAAACGCGAAATTTCGTGAAATTCCGTGAAGATGATACTATGAATCGTTCATGGGCCCCAAAAACGTGAAATTTCGTGAAATTCGTGAAATTCGTGAAATTCATAATTACCATATACCTTAAGCTAAGGATTGGTGTTTTGGGGCTGCTGCAATGTATTTTGGCTGCATAATTCTGTTTGGGGGCCATTGAGACCATGCATCCAGCTTCGCAGGACAGCAGAAAGCAAGTTCGTCACGCCAGAGAAGAAGCCTGGAGCGATTGCGCTTTCCCAAAGGCTTTCTGGGAAAACAGCCCCCTCAGAGCCATGAGTTTGCCAAGAGCCAGTACCCCAAACTTTACGCAGAAATTCAAAAGCATGTGACAGCCATCAAGAAAGGGGACAATTCAGAAGAAACCAAAATGGCAATGAACAAGGCTGTCATGGAGATGCAGAAGCTCAAGGGCTTCCCAAAAGGAGCTGGAAAAGGAAATAACCATGAAAATGGTCGTTCGATAGTCAAGCAAGAGTCCCAGGAAACAAAACTTTATGAAAATTCCTTCTCACCAAATGAAGGATGTGAACCTACAAATGGGAACGGAGAGAAAAAGCTGAAGAGACTCCGAAGAGTGGCAACGGGTGGATTTCAACTTGAATGAGAAGATGAAAAGGTGGAAAGCCCGGGCTCTTCCAAGAAGAGTTCAAAAGCTGAGAAGAAGAAGAAGAAGAAGAAGAAGAAGAAGAAGAGCAAAGAAGGAGAGAATGAGGAGGCAGCAGAGCCCATGGAGGAAGAAGGAGATGAGCAGACGAAGCCCAGCGGCTCTAAGACGAAGAAGGCCAAGAAGGGAGATGAAGAGGAAGAAGGAGGTGAGAAGACGAGGACTAAGAGGAAGAAGGACAAGAAGGCAGATGAGGAGGAAGAAGGAAATGATAATAAGGCAAAGACTAGTAATGTAGGTTACAGATTAGTGTGGGGAGGCCCCCCCCCCTAAACAAATTTTGGATACAGAATAGTGTAAAAAAACCAAGGTACCGGGTACGCAATACGGTGAAATCAAAAAAAAATGATAGATTTAAATTGATTTCAATTTACTTTCAATTGATTTCAATTTATTTTGAATTGATTTCAATTTACTTTCAATTGATTTCAATTTATTTTGAATTGATTTCAATTTACTTTCACTTGATTTGAAGTTACATTCAATTGATTTCAATTTACTTTCAATTGATTTGAAGTTACTTTGAATTGATTTCAATTTACTTTCAATTGATTTCAATTTACTTTCAATTGATTTGAAGTTACTTTGAATTGATTTCAATTTACTTTCAATTGATTTCAATTTATTTTGAATTGATTTCAATTTATTTTGAATTGATTTCAATTTACTTTCAATTGATTTGAATTAGATTTAAATTGATTTCAATTTACTCTCAATTGATTTCAATTTACTTTCAATTGATTTGAAGTTACTTTCAATTGATTTCAATTTACTTTCAATTGATTTCAATTTACTTTCAATTGATCTCAAGTTACTTTCAATTGAATTCAAGTTACTTTCAATTGATTTCAAGTTACTTTGAATTGATTTCAATTTACTTTCAATTGATTTGAAGTTACTTTCAATTGATTTCAATTTACTTTCAATTGATTTGAAGTTACTTTGAATTGATTTCAATTTACTTTCAATTGATTTCAATTTACTTTCAATTGATTTGAAGTTACTTTGAATTGATTTCAATTTACTTTCAATTGATTTCAATTTATTTTGAATTGATTTGAAGTTACTTTGAATTGATTTCAATTTACTTTCAATTGATTTCAATTTACTTTCAATTGATTTGAATTTATTTTGAATTGATTTCAATTTACTTTCAATTGATTTCAATTTACTTTCAATTGATTTGAAGTTACTTTGAATTGATTTCAATTTACTTTCAATTGATTTCAATTTATTTTGAATTGATTTCAATTTATTTTGAATTGATTTCAATTTATTTTGAATTGATTTCAATTTATTTTGAATTGATTTCAATTTATTTTGAATTGATTTCAATTTACTTTCAATTGATTTCAATTTATTTTGAATTGATTTCAATTTATTTTGAATTGATTTCAATTTATTTTGAATTGATTTCAATTTACTTTCAATTGATTTCAATTTACTTTCAATTGATTTCAATTTACTTTCAATTGATTTCAATT
>CAMXCT020004741.1:0-30378 GCA_947184155.2 Cladocopium goreaui
TTGAAAAATACCTTGGGGTCTCTGATTCTATAGATGCATTTTCAGAAAGAGGGCCAATGTCTCCAGAATTATCACTATAAAAGTGTCAACACCGTGTGCAGCAGGTTGCAGGTGCGCTTGGCTATATCACCCGCAAACGCGCTGTGGAAGCAGTCATGCAGCAGGAGAGCGAAAGTCGCCTCCGACGTGAGCAGGCCGAAGTGGTGGCTCAGCTCCAGCCATTGCAAAAGCCATTTTTGCCAGAAGTGGTTGCCCGAGTCGAATACTGGGCCAAACAGTATTCCATTTTAGATTCTCGGTACAAATTTCTTGTGCTCCGGGCGCCTTCGCGCGCTGGCAAAAGCACCTTGGCAAAATGCCTCAATTTCGTTTTGCCTACGTATATCCAGAAGCCTCCTTTCATTCAAACTGTCCAGGGTGCCACGGCCGCTGAGTTACAACATTACGACAGAGATTCTCACGGCTTTATCCTGTTCGACAATTGCAATTCTATGTCCTTTGTGCTATCTCAGCGTGCCTTATTTCAGGCAAACCCAGACTTTCATCGCTTAGGCCAGTCACAGACGAACATATTCTCATATCAGGTTTATTTATTCAGGGTCCCCATTGTGATCACCATAGATGAATCAACTGACTGGGATGATGACGAACCATGGGTTCGCGAGAATCAGCATTTGGTGCAGCTTACCGGCCCGTGTTATCATTTGGAGTAACAGCCTGCATGGGGTAGAGAAAGGCATGGCTTGGGTTAGGTTTGTGAAACCGCCTGCGGGGGAGATTTGGGTCTACAGCTGCTTGAACCCTCAATGTGCTTCTGCCATGTGGGTGCATGCTGCACGTGCATTGTTTCTCAGAGTTGCAAGGGTTCCTTCTAGGAGTTGCAGTCCAGGAGGTTGTGTTTAGGTCAGCATGGAGAATCTGTTGCAGCCGCCGCTCAGCCATCACTCACAGATTGCATGCAGCAGCTCTGTCGGGCCTTCGGTGTGGATCCAGCGCCACATGAGTCACAGGACATGGCTGTAACAGCACCAATTTTTCGCATTCATATGCCACAGATTCACAGCCCAGCAACAGAAGGGTATAGGCTTCCATGCAAAGACATCCAAGACAGCACCCAGGTGGCCGCAGCCTTGCCCCATGGCTCACGCACCTGCGGCGACTCCAGTGGCTTTAGCAGAAACCATTGCAACTTTGCAAGCAGACCTTGCAGAAACAGAGCGGCCGGAGTGCAAGCCAAGCATGCCAGATACCGAGCAAAGAAGGAAGCAGCCTCTGGAGGTTTTAGCCCTCTTGCTTGCAAAGCGATCGTTGCCGTCTATGTGTTGTCGGACTGAAATATGGAGCTAGCGCTTCGCTTCGCTGCCCTGTGGCCAGCAGTCAAGCCGACCTCAGGGACAACACGGGTTGTGGTGGAAGATTTGTTTTTGAGCCCCACAGACTTAGACTTGCAGCACATTTTTTCACCTTCCGCGACTCCGTGGGCACGGCCAGTGCGGCATGCAGCCGCTTTTCTGGCAGAGGCTAACACTTTCAACTGGGTTCTGGCTTGCAACCACGTCGGTGTAGCACCGCTATCGCTGGATGTCTATGCCACGTGGGAGAAAGCGCGGGTTGGCAGCCTCCTGGAGGGGTTGCCGCCTCGCCGGCATGTGAATCAATGGGTGCAGCGCTTCCGAGCCAAGTGGAACCTGCGGCGCCGAGTCCTACGTCCACAAGTGCACAGGGACCCAGTCACGGTGCAGGCTAAGGCGCCAAGCACGGTCGTGTTTTTGCGACCGTTTTCCGGCTCAAAAAATGGGGCCGGGCAAGCTCATTGCAATTCGGACCTGCTCCCACATGTGGTCATGTTTTCCTAGCCTCCCTGCTCGGCTTCGCCCTGTCAGGTGAGAACCTTTTGGCAGTTACTCTCCTACTAAGTGAACACGAAGTTTGTGGACAAGACTCCGCTGTTTTTGAATTTAGACGAAACTAGCATTCCCTACACCATGCTGCAATTGCCCGGCTGCGTTGCTTTGCCACGACATGCCAGTCTTCGCATGCATGTCCGGAAACAAGACGTGCGAGGGGCTTTGACCTATGTGAGCATCATTTGTGATGCGCCGCATATTCAAGGCAAGTTGCCGCACTACCTTTTTGGGACTGAGACCAAGCTGACACAGAAGTTGCTGAGGGGCCAGCGGCGCTTGCCACAAACGGCGCTGCACATAGTACGTCAGAAAAGTGCTTGGACATCCTGCAAGCACATCACCAAGATTGTGCGCGATCTAGGCAAAGTCTTAAAACCTTATCCATTTCAACCTATCTTGTTGCTGGATGTTGCGTCCTCACATCTCGCAAAGGAAACCATGGTGTGCCCTCGGCGCAATGGTGTCCAGCTCCTGTACATACCAGCCGGATGTACAGACAAAATCCAACCGTTAGATATAGCAGGTTTCCACCCATTGAAAACACATTGGAAGAGGAAGTACCAGGAACTGAGGGCAGGTTCCTGTGAGGGGTTGATAGACCCGTTAGCCTGGCTTTTTGAACTCATGCAGTGTCCCAGCTACTTTGCCGGCAAGAGTTGGAAACGCACTTTTGAATCTGTTGGTGCGGCGAAGCCGCCGATACGGCGCACCTCCATACGGAGTTGCGAAAATTTATGGATATGCCACTGCATATGCCTCCAGGCAGCAAGCCCTCTAAAGAAGCCATGCAAAGCATCTGGCCTGAGCGACGCCGTATGGCATACGCGTACACGGCTCTGTTGTGACGAGGTGCGAGCCGGGAGAAAAAGTGCGCGGCAGAGCACACATTGGCAGACATACTATCAGGGTACATCGGTGCATGACCATTTTGTCACATTCTCGTAGCCATGTTTCTGGGGTCGTGAACAGGGGTGAAAAGGAGGTACCAGGCAAGCACAAAGAGAACAAGGGATCATCTTGAGGACTGCATGCAGTTTGAGTGGAGCAAGCCTGTTGTTCGCCCGCCTTGAGTGCCATGTCCGCTGCTGATGCAAACGCCGCGGCAGCTGCAGCCCCACCGGCCGCGGCTGATAGGGTTGCTGTGCTGAAGGAAGAGCGCAAAAATTTGAAACGCCAGTTAGCAGCAGCCACCAAAGAACTACAGAACCAGGAGAGTGCATGTAAATGCATGGATACGGTGTCTTTTCGTGAGTGCAGGTGGGACATGTGAACGCTGAACCCATGTTGAAAGACATGTACTCCATAGCCTGCAGGAAAGGAAACGAAGACGTCTTCTACGACAAGCAGGAAAGCTGGATGTGAGTGATTTGACGTGGCTGCTGGCAGGTCGCATGCATCCAATGGCAAGCCCGCATGAGTAGAGTCAAGCCGTGCACTATGTGGAAAGCGCCATGCCAAAGACATAGAGCGCTTGGAGTGAGAGCGGCCATGTGAAGGTTCGAAATCACCATGCCAAAGGCATGGACACTAGGAGGGAAAGCTGGCAACCGCAGACTTGCAAGCGCCATGGTCAAGACATAGAGCGCTTGGAATGAGACCATGTCAAGGCTGAAAATCCCCATGCCAAAGGCATAGCGCGGCAGGAGTGAAAGCTGGAAACCGCAGACTTGCAAGCGCCATGTCGAAGACAAAGCGCTTGGAAGACATGCGCGGTCCAGAGACCCCATTTAGAAGACATCCAGGGATACAACGCTAGATAGACAAGATATCTCCCCAAGAATCTTCCCACACCCCACCTCCAAAACATCACCTCCCCAAGAATCTTCCCACACCCCACCTCCAAAACATCACCTGACCCCCCCTGGTATATTATTATAATTCCCAAACGGGGTATGCGGTCCGCTCCTATAAATTCACAGGTAAAGTGGTCCCGCCGACGGCGGGACCGGTCCCGCCTGCAACCTGGAATCGTGGGAATTCCCACATTTTGCGGTCCCGCCGCGGTCCCGCTGCGGTCCGCCTATAGTAATTGCGTACTGTCGCGCGCAGCAGCAACAGCAGCTTTAAGACATTACCCCCATGCACATCCTTCCCATTCCATCATTTGCAGCGGCCATGTTCCCACATCACATATACCTCTTTTCCACCCCTTCTTCCAGCTTCCATTCCTTTTTTTTGCAGTGCTGTCGCAGCATGGCGTCTGTGGATCGCACGTGTGCGAAGCGGCAGCCGGAGAGAACTGCAGTCACGTCGGGTGAAAACATGGGCCGTGAGCGGTTTTGTTTCTGGGGCAGACCGTCTCTGTAGATATTGCTACTCAGACACGTGCCTCTACCAGTCACATTTCTCTAGCGGAAATCATCAGCAGCATTCCTGGGTGTCAACGGTCGACACGCTTTTCCAGACCTGTGGGCCATATGCACGTCCAGCTGTTTGTGACAATGGAATCCTAGCAGACTATCTGCTCCATGTGCTTTTTTCATGCTCAAGCCTGTGACCTGCATTCTGCTTTAAGGACGTGGTGGTGAGTTCCTTGCTGTTTCTAGTGTCAAGCCCTCTCCAAAGGAAATGGGCCACCTGACAGCAAAGCGGGGTGTCGCAAGCAACTGACGTAGCACATCGCATTGGAGCCTTGCACCCAAGACATGCCATGCAAACAGGATGTTTCCGCATTGAACTTGGGCCGAGCCATGAGATCCTCCACGACACGGAAGCGTGCTGCGTGCGGGTCGTTGCGGGAACTGCTGCAAGCCAACCAGCTCGAGGTGCCGAAATTTCGGGGGGAATTGTCTCGCGCCGACTTTGCAGCGCAACGACAGCGCCTGGAGAACTGCACCTTGTCTCCGAGTGACACTCAGAAGCTGCGAGACATCATTGACCTCTATGAGGTTCCTCACCTGTTTGTCGGGTGCTAAAGACTGCGACCCGTTGTTCGGGTCACTTTTCACATTTCTCACCCTGCTGCGACTTGCTCAGCCGTCCTGGTTGGTGCTACCATTCGCTGGGTTTGCACGGCCTTCTGGTTCACACTGGTTCTAATCAGCTTTGCAGGGCGTTGCAGCAGCAGACGAAGCTGGTGCAGCAGCATCGACCCAAGAGGATGTGGATATGGCAGCAGCCCCAGGACCAGGTCAGACCGCAAGTAGTTGCCATTCTGTACCTGCATCCGGGACGGTGCTTTCCGGAGGGTAAGAGACCTAGAGCAGTGGATGGACATGACATGCATCAGTGACAGTAGGCAAGCCTCAGCCTTGCATGCAGATGGGAGAGACTGAACTAGAAGGGGTATAGTCATGAGGCCTAGTAGCAGCCACTTCATTGTTGCACATTTTTCACAGGTGATGCCCGCCCTTTTCGTCTTCGAGCACGAGCAGTGTTGGTAACCTACAATTCCTTGCAGCTGCAGCTGGCGGATTTCGATGAGTTCCTTACTTGGCTTGCAACGTGTGAGGGGGTCGGCAAATGGAGTGCCACGATGGAATCAAGTTTGCGTTCGGAGGATGCTGGCCGTCTACATATTCATTGCTTCCTGGAATTCGACAGCAAAGGACGAAAGTGGAAAGAATGGAAAGGCGGAGTTTATAAATCCATTCGCTTTTGATCTAACCAAGCCTCCTACCCTTCGACACCAGGCTCCCACTTTCTCACCAACTCTTCTCCCGCTCCCTCCTCCTCTTCTTATTCCCCACTGCTTCGCTATTACCCCTCTTCACTCTCTCCCCGTTGTTCCATGGTCTCCCCCTCTCCTCCCGTATCTTACCCCACACTTCTTCCGTCTGTCCTCTCTCTCTGGTCCCATCTCCCCCGTTCTTTCTAAAATAATTTCTGTCGTTTCTCACCCGTTTCAAGGGCATTCAGCCCAATCTTTCCCCATGTCGGGCACGGGGCGCACGCTGGCGAGATGCGGCAGACCAAGGACATTTTACGTTTGGGCTGCAAAGGTGCATCTCCGTTGGGTTACCTTGTAACGACATTCTATCTCATGTTGAAAGTTGCAGTTCATGTAGGCCACCTTTGTCACTAATCCGATCGTGTGGCAGCAGCATGAAGTAGCTTCTAGTTGATCATCAGTAGACCTGGCAGCTTTGCAGCAGATCGTGTTTGCAGTCAAACATTTTGTAGGCCACCTTGGTCTGGGCACCCACGAGCCTGATTTGGATGAACTGAACTCATTGGACCGCTATCTACGTGGTGGTCTTGCATAGGCAATCCTTCTTCTTTGTACGCATTGATTCAAGATTTATCACTATCGATATATCGAAATATATCTCTGCATATAAACATATATATGTGGTGATCCATCTGAAGGTCCTGATAACGAGTTGCAATTGCAAACACAGTTCATTTGTGCTGGGACCCCGCGCGAAAGTTTGTTTGCGAAACAGAAACTGTTTGCTTCGCGAAAGTGTCGCGAACGGTGGCTAGAATGCATCATCCTCATTGTCTACAGTAACGCTTGTTAAGGGCTACCACCGCCTCCCTGCTGTCGGGGGTCCGGCAGGAGACTGGGACCGCACATTGGCTTTTCCCTTCATAGGTAGCAGCCAGCTTCCGAAGGTCACGCTTCGCCAGAGCCAAATACCATGGTGGCCAAGCAAATCCTTGCACCTGCCGCTGGTCCTGCCTAACGTTGCTTTCTGAAGTCTCAAGAAACAACCGCGAAATGCAGCAGCCAAGCTTCGAACAGGGACACTTTGCAAGAGCCAAACACCAAGGCACCTGGTGTTTGCTTTTCCTTTGCCGCCCCCCCGGGCTCCTGGCTGGGGTCTGCGGAGACAAGTCTTTGCACGACAGTTGCACGCAAGTGCTGCAAAAGACTAGGTAAAGTTAAAGGGCATGTTGAAGGGCGTGGCCCAGTAAGCCTTGCTAAAAAAGTTCCTCAGCAGCAAGAACCTGTTCGCGAAGGGGATTCCGTGATGCTAGCACAATGTTTGCAAGGCTATGAAGCACTTTTCCGTGCTAATTTGGTGTGATTTGCCCTGTGCCGATTGAATCTTCATAAGCGGAGTTATTGCTCAACATGGGTTGCGCGAAAGATACACATGCAGTTCGCGAAGGATGCGCGAAAGAAACTTTTTGCTTCGCGTTAAATGGCCGTTTGCAGAGACAGGAATTGACAGCAAGCGGCATATGTAGATTGTTTCGTCGCCAGCATCACATCTAATCTAATTGTCTGGACCCACCACCAGATCATTTCCTCGGCTGACATGCCTTGGGTGCTGGGTGGAATTCACCCGGGCGATCTGTGCAGGTAGGAACCCATTTCGTTGCCACCAGCTCCTACGAGGCGTTCAAGGACTACACAGTGCAGGGCAGATGGCTGGATGCGCTGTGGAGTGGGCACAAGCTTTCTCATCAGCAGTACCTGCAGTACGCGTGCCTGGGTTAAGCAGCATTGTTTTCATTCCGGAGATACATCAGGGTCCACATTTATTGGACGCTCCATGGCTGCATGGCGATCAGCATATGTAGATATATAGAGACATTTTTCGAGAGATTTAGATACACACGCACACACACACATATATATATATATCTCTCTTCGAGACAGATCTATACAAAGATATGTCTTTCTATATCTATCTATGGATATATATATATCTATTTATATATATATACATGGACCCAGGGGTGCGGATGCCAAAGACTCACTTTAGGCGGTGTCATTGCAGTTGACTTGTCAATAGCTGTTTATCGATCCCCCTTGATTGAAGCTCTATATGGAAGGGAAGAACCCATGTCCGGATGAAATGATTAAACCCATACTATAAATGTTTCTTTATCATATTTTATGTGGTCTGGAATATGGGTACCATAATATACAAGTAATAAAGTGGGATGGAGAAACCTTAAAATTCAACGAGGTCTGCATACCACTATGTATAAACACATATGCGCACGAAAACATGATCAGAATTCCTTGTCCCGATTCTGCTGGGGCGCGAACGGTTCGCGAAAGGGTGGCGTGCGGGCAGTTTTCGGGTACCAGAATATTGACCAACTCCGAAAAGATTTGTATGAAATGGAACATAACATAAACCCAATGTGAATTTCAGTGGGACCACTTCATAGCAGGTCCATTTCATAGAATAGGGAACGTCACAAACACCTATGTTGTTTATAAAAGTGCTGCTTCGAGTCTGATAACGTGTCCGAACATAAGCAATAATTTGGCCGTAACATATCTTCAGATACCTTCAAATATCCCCCTTGGAATTTCCTCTACAGAATCAAGAACGTTGGGTCCTGGAAAATGGTGCGTTTTAACCCCCTGCTTTGTTTAGGGGTACCTACCCAGTGTCAACGCTTTCAATTGTATAGAGGACCTTGGGGCCTCTGATTCTATAGAGATTTCATGTTGAATACAGCACTGAGTCCTAGTCAGCAGAAAGCCTTAGCCACTGCGATTCTATAGTTGGATCTGTTCTCTTTGGGTGTATGTCATGTTCTTCAATTCTATAGAGAAGTATTGGCAGAACAAATTTCCCACAACAATTCGTTCATCATCATTGATCATCCTTGTATATAATCGAAGAGGTTGACAGTGAACACTTGGAGCCTTTGAGCTCTATAAAATTGGGAATGCATAAGGTAAGGTAGGCAAGAGCAACTGGAGCATTCAGGTCAGCTGTCAATGAATGACACTTGGGGAGCCTGATTTTATAGAAGGCCAACTAACCCCCCCAACCAAAAAACGGCTCTACGAGAGTGACTTGGGGGCAGCGATTCTAAAGAGATTGTCAACTTGAAAATACCTTGGGGTCTCTGATTCTATAGATGCATTTTCAGAAAGAGGGCCAATGTCTCCAGAATTATCACTATAAAAGTGTCAACACCGTGTGCAGCAGGTTGCAGGTGCGCTTGGGCTATATCACCCGCAAACGCGCTGTGGAAGCAGTCATGCAGCAGGAGAGCGAAAGTCGCCTCCGACGTGAGCAGGCCGAAGTGGTGGCTCAGCTCCAGCCATTGCAAAAGCCATTTTTGCCAGAAGTGGTTGCCCGAGTCGAAGACTGGGCCAAACAGTATTCCATTTTAGATTCTCGGTACAAATTTCTTGTGCTCCGGGCGCCTTCGCGCGCTGGCAAAAGCACCTTGGCAAAATGCCTCCATTTCGTTTTGCCTACGTATATCCAGAAGCCTCCTTTCATTCAAACTGTCCAGGGTGCCACGGCCGCTGAGTTACAACATTACGACAGAGATTCTCACGGCTTTATCCTGTTCGACAATTGCAATTCTATGTCCTTTGTGCTATCTCAGCGGGCCTTATTTCAGGCAAACCCAGACTTTCATCGCTTAGGCCAGTCACAGACGAACATATTCTCATATCAGGTTTATTTATTCAGGGTCCCCATTGTGATCACCATAGATGAATCAACTGACTGGGATGATGACGAACCATGGATTCGCGAGAATCAGCATTTGGTGCAGCTTACCGGCCCGTGTTATCATTTGGAGTAACAGCCTGCATGGGGTAGAGAAAGGCATGGCTTGGGTTAGGTTTGTGAAACCGCCTGCGGGGGAGATTTGGGTCTACAGCTGCTTGAACCCTCAATGTGCTTCTGCCATGTGGGTGCATGCTGCACGTGCATTGTTTCTCAGAGTTGCAAGGGTTCCTTCTAGGAGTTGCAGTCCAGGAGGTTGTGTTTAGGTCAGCATGGAGAAACTGTTGCAGCCGCCGCTCAGCCATCACTCACAGATTGCATGCAGCAGCTCTGTCGGGCCTTCGGTGTGGATCCAGCGCCACATGAGTCACAGGACATGGCTGTAACAGCACCAATTTTTCGCATTCATATGCCACAGAGTCAAAGCCCAGCAACAGAAGGGTATAGGCTTCCATGCAAAGACATCCAAGACAGCACCCAGGTGGCCGCAGCCTTGCCCCATGGCTCACGCACCTGCGGCGACTCCAGTGGCTTTAGCAGAAACCATTGCAACTTTGCAAGCAGACCTTGCCAGAAACAGAGCGGCCGGAGTGCAAGCCAAGCATGCCAGATACCGAGCAAAGAAGGAAGCAGCCTCTGGAGGTTTAGCCCTCTTGCTTGCAAAGCGATCGTTGCCGTCTATGTGTTGTCGGACTGCAATATGGAGCTAGCGCTTCGCTTCGCTGCCCTGTGGCCAGCAGTCAAGCCGACCTCAGGGACAACACGGGTTGTGGTGGAAGATTTGTTTTTGAGCACCACAGACTTAGACTTGCAGCACATTTTTTCACCTTCCGCGACTCCGTGGGCACGGCCAGTGCGGCATGCAGCCGCTTTTCTGGCAGAGGCTAACACTTTCAACTGGGTTCTGGCTTGCAACCACGTCGGTGTAGCACCGCTATCGCTGGATGTCTATGCCACGTGGGAGAAAGCGCGGTTTGGCAGCCTCCTGGAGGGTTTGCCGCCTCGCCGGCATGTGAATCAATGGGTGCAGCGCTTCCGAGCCAAGTGGAACCTGCGGCGCCGAGTCCTACGTCCACAAGTGCACAGGGACCCAGTCACGGTGCAGGCTAAGGCGCCAAGCACGGTCGTGTTTTTGCGACCGTTTTCCGGCTCCAAAAATGGGGCCGGGCAAGCTCATTGCAATTCGGACCTCCTCCCACATGTGGTCATGTTTTCCTAGCCTCCCTGCTCGGCTTCGCCCTGTCAGGTGAGAACCTTTTGGCAGTTACTCTCCTACTACGTGAACACGAAGTTTGTGGACAAGACTCCGCTGTTTTTGAATTTAGACGAAACTAGCATTCCCTACACCATGCTGCAATTGCCCGGCTGCGTTGCTTTGCCACGACATGCCAGTCTTCGCATGCCTGTCCGGAAACAAGACGTGCGAGGGGCTTTGACCTATGTGAGCATCATTTGTGATGCGCCGCATATTCAAGGCAAGTTGCCGCACTACCTTTTTGGGACTGAGACCAAGCTGACACAGAAGTTGCTGAGGGGCCAGCGGCGCTTGCCACAAACGGCGCTGCACATAGTACGTCAGAAAAGTGCTTGGACATCCTGCAAGAACATCACCAAGATTGTGCGCGATCTAGGCAAAGTCTTAAAACCTTATCCATTTCAACCTATCTTGTTGCTGGATGTTGCGTCCTCACATCTCGCAAAGGAAACCATGGTGTGCGCTCGGCGCAATGGTGTCCAGCTCCTGTACATACCAGCCGGATGTACAGACAAAATCCAACCGTTAGATATAGCAGGTTTCCACCCATTGAAAACACATTTGAAGAGGAAGTACCAGGAACTGAGGGCAGGTTCCTGTGAGGGTTTGATAGACCCGTTAGCCTGGCTTTTTGAACTCATGCAGTGTCCCAGCTACTTTGCCGGCAAGAGTTGGAAACGCACTTTTGAATCTGTTGGTGCGGCGAAGCCGCCCGATACGGCGCACCTCCATACGGAGTTGCGAAAATTTATGGATATGCCACTGCATATGCCTCCAGGCAGCAAGCCCTCTAAAGAAGCCATGCAAAGCATCTGGCCTGAGCGACGCCGTATGGCGTACGCGTACACGGCTCTGTTGTGACGAGGTGCGAGCCGGGAGAAAAATTGCGCGGCAGAGCACACATTGGCAGACATACTATCAGGGTACATCGGTGCATGACCATTTTGTCACATTCTCGTAGCCATGTTTCTGGGGTCGTGAACAGGGGTGAAAAGGAGGTACCAGGCAAGCACAAAGAGAACACAGGATCATCTTGAGGACTGCATGCAGTTTGAGTGGAGCAAGCCTGTTGTTCGCCCGCCTTGAGTGCCATGTCCGCTGCTGATGCAAACGCCGCGGCAGCTGCAGCCCCACCGGCCGCGGCTGATAGGGTTGCTGTGCTGAAGGAAGAGCGCAAAAATTTGAAACGCCAGTTAGCAGCAGCCACCAAAGAACTACAGAACCAGGAGAGTGCATGTAAATGCATGGATACGGTGTCTTTTCGTGAGTGCAGGTGGGACATGTGAACGCTGAACCCATGTTGAAAGACATGTACTCCATAGCCTGCAGGAAAGGAAACGAAGACGTCTTCTACGACAAGCAGGAAAGCTGGATGTGAGTGATTTGACGTGGCTGCTGGCACGTCGCATGCATCCAATGGCAAGCCCGCATGAGTAGAGTCAAGCCGTGCACTATGTGGAAAGCGCCATGCCAAAGACATAGAGCGCTTGGAGTGAGAGCGGCCATGTGAAGGTTCGAAAGCACCATGCCAAAGGCATGGACACTAGGAGGGAAAGCTGGCAACCGCAGACTTGCAAGCGCCATGGTCAAGACATAGAGCGCTTGGAATGAGACCATGTCAAGGCTGAAAATCCCAATGCCAAAGGCATAGCGCGGCAGGAGTGAAAGCTGGAAACCGCAGACTTGCAAGCGCCATGTCGAAGACAAAGCGCTTGGAAGACATGCGCGGTCCAGAGACCCCATTTAGAAGACATCCAGGGATACAACGCTAGATAGACAAGATATCTCCCCAAGAATCTTCCCACACCCCACCTCCAAAACATCACCTCCCCAAGAATCTTCCCACACCCCACCTCCAAAACATCACCTGACCCCCCCTGGTATATTATTATAATTCCCAAACGGGGTATGCGGTCCCGCTCCTATAAATTCACAGGTAAAGTGGTCCCGCCGACGGCGGGACCGGTCCCGCCTGCAACCTGGAATCGTGGGAATTCCCACATTTTGCGGTCCCGCCGCGGTCCCGCTGCGGTCCCGCCTATAGTAATTGCGTACTGTCGCGCGCAGCAGCAACAGCAGCTTTAAGACATTACCCCCATGCACATCCTTCCCATTCCATCATTTGCAGCGGCCATGTTCCCACATCACATCTACCTCTTTTCCACCCCTTCTTCCAGCTTCCATTCCTTTTTTTTGCAGTGCTGTCGCAGCATGGCGTCTGTGGATCGCACGTGTGCGAAGCGGCAGCCGGAGAGAACTGCAGTCACGTCGGGTGAAAACATGGGCCGTGAGCGGTTTTGTTTCTGGGGCAGACCGTCTCTGTAGATATTGCTACTCAGACACGTGCCTCTACCAGTCACATTTCTCTAGCGGAAATCATCAGCAGCATTCCTGGGTGTCAACGGTCGACACGCTTTTTCCAGACCTGTGGGCCATATGCACGTCCAGCTAGCAGACTATCTGCTCCATGTGCTTTTTTCATGCTCAAGCCTGTGACCTGCATTCTGCTTTAAGGACGTGGTGGTGAGTTCCTTGCTGTTTCTAGTGTCAAGCCCTCTCCAAAGGAAATGGGCCACCTGACAGCAAAGCGGGGTGTCGCAAGCAACTGACGTAGCACATCGCATTGGAGCCTTGCACCCAAGACATGCCATGCAGACAGGATGTTTCCGCATTGCACTTGGGCCGAGCCATGAGATCCTCCACGACACGGAAGCGTGCTGCGTGCGGGTCGTTGCGGGAACTGCTGCAAGCCAACCAGCTCGAGGTGCCGAAATTTCGGGGTGAATTGTCTCGCGCCGACTTTGCAGCGCAACGACAGCGCCTGGAGAACTGCACCTTGTCTCCGAGTGACACTCAGAAGCTGCGAGACATCATTGACCTCTATGAGGTGCCTCACCTGTTTGTCGGGTGCTACAGACTGCGACCCATTGTTCGGGTCACTTTTCCCATTTCTCACCCTGCTGCGACTTGCTCAGCCGTCCTGGTTGGTGCTACCATTCGCTGGGCTTGCACGGCCTTCTGGTTCACACTGTTTCTACTCAGCTTTGCAGGGCGTTGCAGCAGCAGACGAAGCTGGTGCAGCAGCATCGGCCCAAGAGGATGTGGATATGGCAGCAGCCCCAGGACCAGGTCAGACCGCAAGTAGTTGCCATTAGCATCCGGGACGGTACTTTCCGGAGGGTAAGAGACCTAGAGCAGTGGATGAACATGACATGCATCAGTGACAGTAGGCAAGCCTCAGCCTTGCATGCAGATGGGAGAGACTGAACTAGAAGGGGTATAGTCATGAGTCCTAGTCGCAGCCACTTCATCGTTGCCCATTTTTCAGAGGTGATGCCCGCCCTTTTCGTCTTCGAGCACGAGCAGTGTTGGTAACCTACAATTCCTTGCAGCTGCAGCTGGCGGATTTCGATGAGTTCCTTACTTGGCTTGCAACGTGTGAGTGGGGCGGCAAATGGAGTGCCACGATGGAATCAAGTTTGCGTTCGGAGGATGCTGGCCGTCTACATATTCATTGCTTCCTGGAATTCGCCCGCCCGTCGACTGGCAATCATGCACGGCGCTCCGTTTCAAGGGCATTCAGCCCAATCTTTCCCCATGTCGGGCACGGGGCGCACGCTGGCGAGATGCGGCAGACCAAGGACATTTTTACGTTTGTGCTGCAGGTGCATCTCCGTTGGGTTCCTTGTACGAATTCTACATGCTGCCTGTGACGTATGCAGTTCCTGTAGGCCACTTTGCACTAATCCGATCGTGTTGCAGCGCATGACGTACTTCTATTTGTCCTCAGTAGACCTGGCAAGCGTTGCAGCGATCGTGTTTGGCAGTCAAAAACATTTTGTAGGCCACCTTGTCTGGGCACCCACGGCCTGATTTGGATGAACTGACTCATTGGACCCGCATATCTACGTGGTTGGGTCTTGCATATCAATCCTTCTTCTTTGTGACGCATTGATCAAGATTTTACACTATCGATATACTCGAATAGTCTCTGCTATAACTTATTGTGGTGATCCTCTGAAAAGGGTCCTGATAACGAGTTTCAATTGCAAACACAGTTCATTTGTGCTGGGACCCCGCGCGAAAGTTTGTTTGCGAACCAGAAACTGTTTGCTTCGCGAAAGTGTCGCGAACGGTGGCTAGAATGCATCATCCTCATTGTCTACAGTACCGCTTGTTAAGGGCTACCACCGCCTCCCTGCTGTCGGGGGTCCGGCAGGAGACTGGGACCGCACATTGGCTTTCCCCTTCATAGGTAGCAGCCAGCTTCCGAAGGTCACGCTTCGCCAGAGCCAAATACCATGGTGGCCAAGCACATCCTTGCCCCTGCCGCTGGTCCTGCCTAACGTTGCTTTCTGAAGTCTCAAGAAACAACCGCGAAATGCAGCAGCCAAGCTTCGAACAGGGACACTTTGCAAGAGCCAAACACCAAGGCCCCTGGTGTTTGCTTTTCCTTTGCCGCCCCCCCGTGCTCCTGGCTGTGGTCTGCGGAGACAAGTCTTTGCACGACAGTTGCACGCAAGTGCTGCAAAAGACTAGGTAAAGTTAAAGGGCATTTTGAAGGGCGTGGCCCAGTAAGCCTTGCTAAAAAAAGTTCCTCAGCAGCAAGAACCTGTTCGCGAAGGGGATTCCGTGATGCTAGCACAATGTTTGCAAGGCTATGAAGCACTTTTCCGTGCTAATTTGTTGTGATTTGGCCTGTGCCGATTGAATCTTCATAAGCGGAGTTATTGCTCAACATGGGTTGCGCGAAAGATACACATGCAGTTCGCGAAGGATGCGCGAAAGAAACGTTTTGCTTCGCGATAAATGGCCGTTTGCAGAGACAGGAATTGACAGCAAGCGGCATATGTAGATTGTTTCGTCGCCAGCATCACATCTAATCTAATTGTCTGGACCCACCACCATATCATTTCCTCGGCTGACATGCCTTGAGTGCTGGGTGGAATTCACCCGGGCGATCTGTGCAGGTAGGAACCCATTTCGTTGCCACCAGCTCCTACGAGTCGTTCAAGGACTACACAGTGCAGGGCAGATGGCTGGATGCGCTGTGGAGTGGGCACAAGCTTTCTCATCAGCAGTACCTGCAGTACGCGTGCCTGGGTTAAGCGGCATTGTTTTCATTCCGGAGATACATCAGGGTCCACATTTATTGGACGCTCCATGGCTGCATGGCGATCAGCATATGTAGATATATAGAGACATTTTTCGAGAGATTAGATGACACCGCACAACACATATTTATATATAACTCTTCGGAAGATCTATACAAAGATATGTCTTTCTAGATTATTCATATCTATATGGAATATATTTATATATATATATCTATTTATATATATATATATATACATGGACCCAGGGGGGCGGATGCCAAAGACTCACTTTAGGCGGTGTCATTGCAGTTGACTTGTCAATAGCTGTTTATCGATCCCCCTTGATTGAAGCTCTATATGGAAGGGAAAAACCCATGTCCGGATGAAATGATTAAACCCATACTATAAATGTTTCTTTATCATATTTTATGTGGTCTGGAATATGGGTACCATAATATACAAGTAATAAAGTGGGATGGAGGAACCTTAAAATTCAACGAGGTCTGCATACCACTATGTATAAACACATATGCGCACGAAAACATGATCAGAATTCCTTGTCCCGATTCTGCTGGGGCGCGAACGGTTCGCGAAAGGGTGGCGTGCGGGCAGTGTTCGGGTACCAGAATATTGACCAACTCCGAAAAGATTTGTATGAAATGGAACATAACATAAACCCAATGTGAATTTCAGTGGGACCACTTCATAGCAGGTCCATTTAATAGAATAGGGAACGTCACAAACACCTATGTTGTTTATAAAAGTGCTGCTTCGAGTCTGATAAAGTGTCCGAACATAAGCAATAATTTGGCCGTAACATATCTTCAGAACCTTCAAAAAATCCCCCTTGGGAATTTCCTCTGACAGAATCAAGGGGAACGGTTGGGTCCGGAAAATGGTGCGTTTTTTTAACCCCCTGCTTTGTTTAGGGGTACCTACCAGTTGTAACGCTTTCAATTGTATAGAGGACCTTGGGGCCTGATTTCTATAGAGAGACAAATTTTTCATTTTTTTTTTTTTTTTCTTCATGTTGAATACAGCCCTGAGTCCTAGTCAGCAGAAAGCCTTAGCCACTGCGATTCTATAGTTGGATCTGTTCTCTTTGGGTGTATGTCATGTTCTTCAATTCTATAGAGAAGTATTGGCAGAAAAAATTTCCCACAACAATTCGTTCATCATCATTGATCATCCTTGTATATAATCGAAGAGGTTGACAGTGAAGACTTGGAGCCTTTGAGCTCTATAAAATGGGGAATGCATAAGGTAAGGTAGGCAAGAGCAACTGGAGCATTCAGGTCAGCTGTCAATGAATGACACTTGGGGGGCCTGATTTTATAGAAGGCCAACTAACCCCCCCAACCAAAAAACGGCTCTACGAGAGTGACTTGGGGGCAGCGATTCTAAAGAGATTGTCAACTTGAAAATACCTTGGGTCTCTGATTCTATAGATGCATTTTCAGAAAGAGGGCCAATGTCTCCAGAATTATCACGATCTAAATATTAAAGTTAGCCGGTCAAAAAATGGCCTTAATTTGTCGCACCTCTCCCACGTTCACGCTTAACACCATATGGCTGCAGCAGGTTGCAGGTGCGCTTGGGCTATATCACCCGCAACGCGCTGTGGAAGCAGTCATGCAGCAGGAGAGCGAAAGTCGCCTCCGACGTGAGCAGGCCGAAGTGGTGGCTCAGCTCCAGCCATTGCAAAAGCCATTTTTGCCAGAAGTGGGTGCCCGAGCCGAAGACTGGGCCAAACAGTATTCCATTTTAGATTCTCGGTACAAATTTCTTGTGCTCCGGGCGCCTTCGCGCGCTGGCAAAAGCACCTTGGCAAAATGCCTCCATTTCGTTTTGCCTACGTATATCCAGAAGCCTCCTTTCATTCAAACTGTCCAGGGTGCCACGGCCGCTGAGTTACAACAGTACGACAGAGATTCTCACGGCTTTATCCTGTTCGACAATTGCAATTCTATGTCCTTTGTGCTATCTCAGCGGGCCTTATTTCAGGCAAACCCAGACTTTCATCGCTTAGGCCAGTCACAGACGAACATATTCTCATATCAGTTTTATTTATTCAGGGTCCCCATTGTGATCACCATAGATGAATCAACTGACTGGGATGATGACGAACCATGGATTCGCGAGAATCAGCATTTGGTGCAGCTTCCCGGCCCGTGTTATCATTTGGAGTAACAGCCTGCATGGGGTAGAGAAAGGCATGGCTTGGGTTAGGTTTGTGAACCCGCCTGCGGGGGAGATTTTGGGTCTACAGCTGCTTGAAACCCATTCAATTGTGCTCCCGCCATGTGGGTGCATTGCCTGTAACGTTCATTGTTTTCTCAGAGTGCAAGGTCTTCCTTGCTAGGAGTTTTGCATCCAGGAGGTTGTGTTTAGGTCAGCATGGAGATTCTGTTGCAGCCGCCACTCAGCCATCACTCACAGATTGCATGCAGCAGCTCTGTCGGGCCTTCGGTGTGGATCCAGCGCCACATGAGTCACAGGACATGGCTGTAACAGCACCAATTTTTCGCATTCATATGCCACAGAGTCACAGCCCAGCAACAGAAGGGTATATGCTTCCATGCAAAGACATCCAAGACAGCACCCAGGTGGCCGCAGCCTTGCCCCATGGCTCACGCACCTGCGGCGACTCCAGTGGCTTTAGCAGAAACCATTGCAACTTTGCAAGCAGACCTTGCCAGAAACAGAGCGGCCGGAGTGCAAGCCAAGCATGCCAGATACCGAGCAAAGAAGGAAGCAGCCTCTGGAGGTTTTAGCCCTCTTGCTTGCAAAGCGATCGTTGCCGTCTATGTGTTGTCGGACTGCAATATGGAGCTAGCGCTTCGCTTCGCTGCCCTGTGGCCAGCAGTCAAGCCGACCTCAGGGACAACACGGGTTGTGGTGGAAGATTTGTTTTTGAGCACCACAGACTTATACTTGCAGCACATTTTTTCACCTTCCGCGACTCCGTGGGCACGGCCAGTGCGGCATGCAGCCGCTTTTCTGGCAGAGGCTAACACTTTCAACTGGGTTCTGGCTTGCAACCACGTCGGTGTAGCACCGCTATCGCTGGATGTCTATGCCACGTTGGAGAAAGCGCGGTTTGGCAGCCTCCTGGAGGGTTTGCCGCCTCGCCGGCATGTGAATCAATGGGTGCAGCGCTTCCGAGCCAAGTGGAACCTGCGGTGCCGAGTCCTACGTCCACAAGTGCACAGGGACCCAGTCACGGTGCAGGCTAAGGCGCCAAGCACGGTCGTGTTTTTGCGACCGTTTTCCGGCTCCAAAAAATGGGGCCGGGCAAGCTCATTGCAATTCGGACCTGCTCCCACATGTGGTCATGTTTTCCTAGCCTCCCTGCTCGGCTTCGCCCTGTCAGGTGAGAACCTTTTGGCAGTTACTCTCCTACTACGTGAACACGAAGTTTGTGGACTAGACTCCGCTGTTTTTGAATTTAGACGAAACTAGCATTCCCTACACCATGCTGCAATTGCCCGGCTGCGTTGCTTTGCCACGACATGCCAGTCTTCGCATGCCTGGCCGGAAACAAGACGTGCGAGGGGCTTTGACCTATGTGAGCATCATTTGTGATGCGCCGCATATTCAAGGCAAGTTGCCGCACTACCTTTTTGGGACTGAGACCAAGCTGACACAGAAGTTGCTGAGGGGCCAGCGGCGCTTGCCACAAACGGCGCTGCACATAGTACGTCAGCAAAGTGCTTGGACATCCTGCAAGAACATCACCAAGATTGTGCGCGATCTAGGCAAAGTCTTAAAACCTTATCCATTTCAACCTATCTTGTTGCTGGATGTTGCGTCCTCACATCTCGCAAAGGAAACCATGGTGTGCGCTCGGCGCAATGGTGTCCAGCTCCTGTACATACCAGCCGGATGTACAGACAAAATCCAACCGTTAGATATAGCAGGGTTCCACCCATTGAAAACACATTTGAAGAGGAAGTACCAGGAACTGAGGGCAGGTTCCTGTGAGGGTTTGATAGACCCGTTAGCCTGGCTTTTTGAACTCATGCAGTGCCCCAGCTACTTTGCCGGCAAGAGTTGGAAACGCACTTTTGAATCTGTTGGTGCGGCGAAGCCGCCCGATACGGCACACCTCCATACGGAGTTGCGAAAGTTTATGGATATGCCACTGCATATGCCTCCAGGCAGCAAGCCCTCTAAAGAAGCCTTGCAAAGCATCTGGCCGGAGCGACGCCGTATGGCGTACGCGTACACGGCTCTGTTGTGACGAGGGGCGAGCCGGGAGAAAAATTGCGCGGCAGAGCACACATTGGCAGACATACTATCAGGGTACATCGGTGCATGACCATTTTGTCACATTCTCGTAGCCATGTTTCTGGGGTCGTGAACAGGGGTGAAAAGGAGGTACCAGGCAAGCACAAAGAGAACACAGGATCATCTTGAGGACTGCATGCAGTTTGAGTGGAGCAAGCCTGTTGTTTGCCCGCCTTGAGTGCCATGTCCGCTGCTGATGCAAACGCCGCGGCAGCTGCAGCCCCACCGGCCGCGGCTGATAGGGTTGCTGTGCTGAAGGAAGAGCGCAAAATTTGAAACGCCAGTTAGCAGCAGCCACCAAAGAACTACAGAACCAGGAGAGTGCATGTAAATGCATGGATACGGTGTCTTTTCGTGAGTGCAGGTGGGATATGTGAACGCTGAACCCATGTTGAAAGACATGTACTCCATAAGCCTGCAGGAAAGGAAACGAAGACGTCTTCTACGACAAGCAGGAAAGCTGGATGTGAGTGATTTGACGTGGCTGCTGGCACGTCGCATGCATCCAATGGCAAGCCCGCATGAGTAGAGTCAAGCCGTGCACTATGTGGAAAGCGCCATGCCAACGACATAGAGCGCTTGGAGTGAGAGCGGCCATGTGAAGGTTCGAAAGCACCATGCCAAAGGCATGGACACTAGGAGGGAAAGCTGGCAACCGCAGACTTGCAAGCGCCATGGTCAAGACATAGAGCGCTTGGAATGAGACCATGTCAAGGCTGAAAATCCCAATGCCAAAGGCATAGCGCGGCAGGAGTGAAAGCTGGAAACCGCAGACTTGCAAGCGCCATGTCGAATACAAAGCGCTTGGAAGACATGCGCGGTCCAGAGACCCCATTTAGAAGACATCCAGGGATACAACGCTAGATAGACAAGATATCTCCCCAAGAATCTTCCCACACCCCACCTCCAAAACATCACCTCCCCAAGAATCTTCCCACACCCCACCTCCAAAACATAACCTGACCCCCCCTGGTATATTATTATTATAATTCCCAAACGGGGTAAAATGCGGGTCCCGCTCCTATAATTCACACACTTAACCGGTGGGAGTATACAGGGGACGGTGAAAAATCGGTGCCAATCAGCGCAGTGTCCGGGGAAAACGAGTAAAAGGGGGCGAGATAAGGATTGGAGGGGAACGACTTTTCCACCGTTTTTCGCCCTCCTCCGTCCTTCATTACCGGCGGTAATTATCCCGCCTTCAACCTGGAAATCGTGGAAATCCCCACTTTTTGCGGCCCCGCCGCGGTCCCGCTGCGGTCCCGCCTATAGTAATTGCGTACTGTCGCGCGTAGCAGCAACAGCAGCTTTAAGACATTACCCCCATGCACATCCTTCCCATTCCATCATTTGCAGCGGCCATGTTCCCACATCACATCTACCTCTTTTCCACCCCTTCTTCCCGCTTCCATTCCTTTTTTTTGCAGTGCTGTCGCAGCATGGCGTCTGTGGATCGCACGTGGGCGAAGCGGCAGCCGGAGAGAACTGCAGTCACGGCGGGTGAAAACATGGGCCGTGAGCGGTTTTGTTTCTGGGGCAGACCGTCTCTGTAGATATTGCTTCTCAGACACGTGCCTCTACCAGTCACATTTCTCTAGCGGAAATCATCAGCAGCATTCCTGGGTGTCAACGGTCGACACGCTTTTTCCAGACCTGTGGGCCATATGCACGTCCATCTGTTTGTGACAATGGAATCCTAGCAGACTATCTGCTCCATGTGCTTTTTTCATGCTCAAGCCTGTGACCTGCATTCTGCTTTAAGGACGTGGTGGTGAGTTCCTTGCTGTTTCTAGTGTAAAGCCCTCTCCAAAGGAAATGGGCCACCTGACAGCAAAGCGGGGTGTCGCAAGCAACTGACGTAGCACATCGCATTGGAGCCTTGCACCCAAGACATGCCATTCAAACAGGATGTTTCCGCATTGCACTTGGGCCGAGCCATGAGATCCTCCACGACACGGAAGCGTGCTGCGTGCGGGTCGTTGCGGGAACTGCTGCAGCCCACCATCTTCGAGGTGCCGAAATTTTCGGGTGAATTGTTTCCCGCGCCGACTTTCAAGGCGCAACGACAAAGCGCGCCTGGGAACTGCAAACCTTGTCTCCGAGTGACACTCAGAAGCTGCGAGACATCATGACCTCTAATGGAGGTGCCTCAACCTGTTGTTCGGGTGCTTAAAAGACTGCGACCCATTGTTCCGTGTCAACTTTTCCCACACATTTCTTTTCTCACCCTTGCTTGCGACTTGCTCATAGCCGTCCTGGTTGGTGCTACCATTCGCTGGGTTTGCACGGCCTTCTGGTTCACACTGTTTCTAATCAGCTTTGCAGGGCTTTGCAGCAGCAGACGAAGCTGGTGCAGCAGCATCGACCCAAGAGGATGTGGATATGGCAGCAGCCCCAGGACCAGGTCAGACCGCAAGTAGTTGCCATTCTGTCCCTGCATCCGTGACGGTGCTTTCCGGAGGGTAAGAGACCTAGAGCAGTGGATGGACATGACATGCATCAGTGACAGTAGGCAAGCCTCAGCCTTGCATGCAGATGGGAGAGACTGAACTAGAAGGGGTATAGTCATGAGGCCTAGTAGCAGCCACTTCATTGTTGCACATTTTTCACAGGTGATGCCCGCCCTTTTCGTCTTCGAGCACGAGCAGTGTTGGTAACCTACAATTCCTTGCAGCTGCAGCTTGCGGATTTCGATGAGTTCCTTACTTGGCTTGCAACGTGTGAGTGGGTCGGCAAATGGAGTGCCACGATGGAATCAAGTTTGCGTTCGGAGGATGCTGGCCGTCTCCATATTCATTGCTTCCTGGAATCCGCCCGCCCCGTCGACTGGCAATCATGCACGGCGCTCCGTTTCAAGGGCATTCAGCCCAATCTTTCCCCATGTCGGGCACGGGGCGCACGCTGGCGAGATGCGGCAGACCAAGGACATTTTTACGTTTGGGCTGCAAAGGTGCATCTCCGTTGGGTTACCTTGTAACGACATTCTATCTCATGTTGAAAGTTGCAGTTCATGTAGGCAACCTTTGTCACTAATCCGATCGTGTGGCAGCAGCATGACGTAGCTTCTAGTTGATCATCAGTAGACCTGGCAGCTTTGCAGCAGATCGTGTTTGCAGTCAAAAATTTTGTAGGCCACCTTGGTCTGGGCACCCACGAGCCTGATTTGGATGAACTGAACTCATTGGACCGCTATCTACGTGGTTGGTCTTGCAATAGGCAATCCTTCTTCTTTGTAAACGCATTGATTCAAGATTTATATCACTATCGATATATCAAATATATCTCTGCAATATAAACATATAATGTGGTGATCCATCGAAGTCCTGATAACGAGTTTTCAACAACAATTTGCAAACACAGTTTCATTGTGCTGGGAACCCCCTCCTCTCTATAAATTTTTTTGTTTGCGAAACAGAAACTGTTTGCTTCGCGAAAGTGTCGCGAACGGTGGATAGAATGCATCATCCTCATTGTCTACAGTACCGCTTGTTAAGGGCTACCACCGCCTCCCTGCTGTCGGGGGTCCGGCAGGAGACTGGGACCGCACATTGGCTTTTCCCTTCATAGGTAGCAGCCAGCTTCCGAAGGTCACGCTTCGCCAGAGCCAATACCATGGTGGCCAAGCACATCCTTGCACCTGCCGCTGGTCCTGCCTAACGTTGCTTTCTGAAGTCTCAAGAAACAACCGCGAAATGCAGCAGCCAAGCTTCGAACAGGACACTTTGCAAGAGCCAAACACCAAGGCACCTGGTGTTTGCTTTTCCTTTGCCGCCCCCCCGTGCTCCTGGCTGTGGTCTGCGGAGACAAGTCTTTGCACGACAGTTGCACGCAAGTGTTGCAAAAGACTAGGTAAAGTTAAAGGGCATTTTGAAGGGCGTGGCCCAGTAAGCCTTGCTAAAACAGGTTCCTCAGTCAGCACGAAAACCTGTTCGGCAGGGGATTCCGTGATGCCTAGGCACAAATGTTTTCAAGGGCTATGAGCACTTTTTTTCGTGCTAATTTGGTGTGAATTTGGCCTGTGCCGTTGAATCTTCCTAAGCGGAGTTTATTGCTCAACATGGGTTTTGGCGCGAAAGATACACATGCAGTTCGCGAAAGGATGCGCGAAAGAAACTTTTGCTTCGGCGATAAATGGCCGTTTTGCAAGACAGGAATTTGGACAGCAAGCGGCATATGTAGATTGTTTTCGTCGCCAGCATACATCTAATCTAATTGTCTGGACCCACCAACCAATCATTTTCCTCGGTTACATGCCTTGAGTGCTGGGTGGGAATTCACCCGGGCGATCTGTGCAGGTAGGAACCCATTTCGTTGCCACCAGCTCCTACGAGACGTTCAAGGACTACACAGTGCAGGGCAGATGGCTGGATGCGCTGTGGAGTGGGCACAAGCTTTCTCATCAGCAGTACCTGCAGTACGCGTGCCTGGGTTAAGCAGCTTGTTTTCATTCCGGAGATACATCAGGGTCCACATTTATTGGACGCTCCATGGCTGCATGGCGATCAGCATATGTAGATATATAGAGACATTTTTCGAGAGATTTAGATACACACGCACACACACACACATATATATATATATATCTCTCTTCGAGACAGATCTATACAAAGATATGTCTTTCTATATCTATCTATATCTATCTATGGATATATATATATCTATTTATATATATACACATGGACCCAGGGGTGCGGATGCCAAAGACTCACTTTAGGCGGTGTCATTGCAGTTGACCTTTGTCTAGCTTGTTTATATCGATCCCCTTGATTTGAAGCTCTATAATGGGAGGGGGAAAGAAACCCCATGTCCGATGAAATGATTAAACCCATACTTAAATGTTTCTTATTATCATATTTTCAATGTGGTCTGGAATATGGGTACCATAATATACAAGTAATAAAGTGGGATGGAGAAACCTTAAAATTCAACGAGGTCTGCATACCACTATGTATAAACCCATATGCGCACGAAAACATGATCAGAATTCCTTGTCCCGATTCTGCTGGGGCGCGAACGGTTCGCGAAAGGGTGGCGTGCGGGCAGTTTTCGGGTACCAGAATATTGACCAACTCCGAAACGATTTGTATGAAATGGAACATAACATAAACCCAATGTGAATTTCAGTGGGACCACTTCATAGCAGGTCCATTTCATAGAATAGGGAACGTCACAAACACCTATGTTGTTTATAAAAGCGCTGCTTCGAGTCTGATAACGTGTCCGAACATAAGCAATAATTTGGCCGTAACATATCTTCAGATACCTTCAAATATCCCCCTTGGAATTTCCTCTACAGAATCAAGAACGTTGGGTCCTGGAAAATGGTGCGTTTTAAACCCCTGCTTTGTTTAGGGGTACCTACCCAGTGTCAACGCTTTCAATTGTATAGAGGACCTTGGGGCCTCTGATTCTATAGAGATTTCATGTTGAATACAGCACTGAGTCCTAGTCAGCAGAAAGCCTTAGCCACTGCGATTCAATAGTTGGATCTGTTCTCTTTGGGTGTATGTCATGTTCTTCAATTCTATAGAGAAGTATTGGCAGAACAAATTTCCCACAACAATTCGTTCATCATCATTGATCATCCTTGTATATAATCGAAGAGGTTGACAGTGAACACTTGGAGCCTTTGAGCTCTATAAATTGGGAATGCATAAGGTAAGGTAGGCAAGAGCAACTGGAGCATTCAGGTCAGCTGTCAATGAATGACACTTGGGGAGCCTGATTTTATAGAAGGCCAACTAACCCCCCCAACCAAAAACGGCTCTACGAGAGTGACTTGGGGGCAGCGATTCTAAAGAGATTGTCAACTTGAAAATACCTTGGGGTCTCTGATTCTATAGATGCATTTTCAGAAAGAGGGCCAATGTCTCCAGAATTATCACTATAAAAGTGTCAACACCGTGTGCAGCAGGTTGCAGGTGCGCTTGGGCTATATCACACGCAAACGCGCTGTGGAAGCAGTCATGCAGCAGGAGAGCGAAAGTCGCCTCCGACGTGAGCAGGCCGAAGTGGTGGCCCAGCTCCAGCCATTGCAAAAGCCATTTTTGCCATAAGTGGTTGCCCGAGTCGAAGACTGGGCCAAACAGTATTCCATTTTAGATTCTCGGTACAAATTTCTTGTGCTCCGGGCGCCTTCGCGCGCTGGCAAAAGCACCTTGGCAAAATGCCTCCATTTCGGTTTGCCTACGTATATCCAGAAGCCTCCTTTCATTCAAACTGTCCAGGGTGCCACGGCCGCTGAGTTACAACATTACGACAGAGATTCTCACGGCTTTATCCTGTTCGACAATTGCAATTCTATGTCCTTTGTGCTATCTCAGCGGGCCTTATTTCAGGCAAACCCAGACTTTTATCGCTTAGGCCAGTCACAGACGAACATATTCTCATATCAGGTTTATTTATTCAGGGTCCCCATTGTGATCACCATAGATGAATCAACTGACTGGGATGATGACGAACCCTGGATTCGCGAGAATCAGCATTTGGTGCAGCTTACCGGCCCGTGTTATCATTTGGAGTAACAGCCTGCATGGGGTAGAGAAAGGCATGGCTTGGGTTAGGTTTGTGAAACCGCCTGCGGGGGAGATTTGGGTCTACCGCTGCTTGAACCCTCAATGTGCTTCTGCCATGTGGGTGCATGCTGTACGTGCATTGTTTCTCAGAGTTGCAAGGGTTCCTTCTAGGAGTTGCAGTCCAGGAGGTTGTGTTTAGGTCAGCATGGAGAATCTGTTGCAGCCGCCGCTCAGCCATCACTCACAGATTTCATGCAGCAGCTCTGTCGGGCCTTCGGTGTGGATCCAGCGCCACATGAGTCACAGGACATGGCTGTAACAGCACCAATTTTTCGCATTCATATGCCACAGAGTCACACCCCAGCAACAGAAGGGTATAGGCTTCCATGCAAAGACATCCAAGACAGCACCCAGGTGGCCGCAGCCTTGCCCCATGGCTCACGCACCTGCGGCGACTCCAGTGGCTTTAGCAGAAACCATTGCAACTTTGCAAGCAGACCTTGCCAGAAACAGAGCGGCCGGAGTGCAAGCCAAGCATGCCAGATACCGAGCAAAGAAGGAAGCAGCCTCTGGAGGTTTAAGCCCTCTTGCTTGCAAAGCGATCGTTGCCGTCTATGTGTTGTCGGACTGCAATATGGAGCTAGCGCTTCGCTTCGCTGCCCTGTGGCCAGCAGTCAAGCCGACCTCAGGGACAACACGGGTTGTGGTGGAAGATTTTTTTTTGAGCACCACAGACTTAGACTTGCAGCACATTTTTTCACCTTCCGCGACTCCGTGGGCACGGCCAGTGCGGCATGCAGCCGCTTTTCTGGCAGAGGCTAACACGTTCAACTGGGTTCTGGCTTGCAACCACGTCGGTGTAGCACCGCTATCGCTGGATGTCTATGCCACGTGGGAGAAAGCGCGGTTTGGCAGCCTCCTGGAGGTTTGCCGCCTCGCCGGCATGTGAATCAATGGGTGCAGCGCTTCCGAGCCAAGTGGAACCTGCGGCGCCGAGTCCTACGTCCACAAGTGCACAGGGAGCCAGTCACGGTGCAGGCTAAGGCGCCAAGCACGGTCGTGTTTTTGCGACCGTTTTCCGGCTCCAAAAATGGGGCCGGGCAATCTCATTGCAATTCGGACCTCCTCCCACATGTGGTCATGTTTTCCTAGCCTCCCTGCTCGGCTTCGCCCTGTCAGGTGAGAACCTTTTGGCAGTTACTCTCCTACTACGTGAACACGAAGTTTGTGGACAAGACTCCGCTGTTTTTGAATTTAGACGAAACTAGCATTCCCTACACCATGCTGCAATTGCCCGGCTTCGTTGCTTTGCCACGACATGCCAGTCTTCGCATGCCTGTCCGGAAACAAGACGTGCGAGGGGCTTTGACCTATGTGAGCATCATTTGTGATGCGCTGCATATTCAAGGCAAGTTGCCGCACTACCTTTATGGGACTGAGACCAAGCTGACACAGAAGTTGCTGAGGGGCCAGCGGCGCTTGCCACAAACGGCGCTGCACATAGTACGTCAGAAAAGTGCTTGGACATCCTGCAAGAACATCACCAAGATTGTGCGCGATCTAGGCAAGGTCTTAAAACCTTATCCATTTCAACCTATCTTGTTGCTGGATGTTGCGTCCTCACATCTCGCAAAGGAAACCATGGTGTGCGCTCGGCGCAATGGTGTCCAGCTCCTGTACATACCAGCCGGATGTACAGACAAAATCCAACCGTTAGATATAGCAGGTTTCCACCCATTGAAAACACTTTTGAAGAGGAAGTACCAGGAACTGAGGGCAGGTTCCTGTGAGGGTTTGATAGACCCGTTAGCCTGGCTTTTTGAACTCATGCAGTGTCCCAGCTACTTTGCCGGCAAGAGTTGGAAACGCACTTTTGAATCTGTTGGTGCGGCGAAGCCGCCCGATACGGCGCACCTCCATACGGAGTTGCGAAAATTATGGATATGCCACTGCATATGCCTCCAGGCAGCAAGCCCTCTAAAGAAGCCATGCAAAGCATCTGGCCTGAGCGACGCCGTATGGCGTACGCGTACCCGGCTCTGTTGTGACGAGGTGCGAGCCGGGAGAAAAATTGCGCGGCAGAGCACACCATGGCAGACCCTCTATAGGGTAACATCGGTGCATGAACCATTTTGTCCCTGTCCCCCCCCCATTCCCCGCCGTCGTGCGCCACATTTCGTATCCATGTTTCTGGGTCGTGAACAGGGGTGAAACGGAGGTACCGTACCAGGCAAGCAAAGAGAACACAGGATCATCTTGAGGACTGCATGCAGTTTGAGTGGAGCAAGCCTGTTTTTCGCCCGCCTTGAGTGCCATGTCCGCTGCTGATGCAAACGCCGCGGCAGCTGCAGCCCCACCGGCCGCGGCTGATAGGGTTGCTGTGCTGAAGGAAGAGCGCAAAAATTTGAAACGCCAGTTAGCAGCAGCCACCAAGAACTACAGAACCAGGAGAGTGCATGTAAATGCATGGATACGGTGTCTTTTCGTGAGTGCAGGTGGGACATGTGAACGCTGAACCCATGTTGAAAGACATGTACTCCATAGCCTGCAGGAAAGGAACGAAGACGTCTTCTACGACAAGCAGGAAAGCTGGATGTGAGTGATTTGACGTGGCTGCTGGCACGTCGCATGCATCCAATGGCAAGCCCGCATGAGTAGAGTCAAGCCGTGCACTATGTGGAAAGCGCCATGCCAAAGACATAGAGCGCTTGGAGTGAGAGCGGCCATGTGGAGGTTCGAAAGCACCATGCCAAAGGCATGGACACTAGGAGGGAAAGCTGGCAACCGCAGACTTGCAAGCGCCATGGTCAAGACATAGAGCGCTTGGAATGAGACCATGTCAAGGCTGAAAATCCCAATGCCAAAGGCATAGCGCGGCAGGAGTGAAAGCTGGAAACCTCAGACTTGCAAGCGCCATGTCGAAGACAAAGCGCTTGGAAGACATGCGCGGTCCAGAGACCCCATTTAGAAGACATCCAGGGATACAACGCTAGATAGACAAGATATCTCCCCAAGAATCTTCCCACACCCCACCTCCAAAACATCACCTCCCCAAGAATCTTCCACACCCCACCTCCAAAACATCACCTGACCCCCCCTGGTATATTATTATAATTCCCAAACGGGGTATGCGGTCCCGCTCCTATAAATTCACAGGTAAAGTGGTCCCGCCGACGGCGGGACCGGTCCCGCCTGCAACCTGGAATCGTGGAATTCCCCTCCCTCCCCCTTCGTCCTACTGACATTTTGTCGGTCCCGCGGCGGTCCCCCCGCTGCGGTCCCGCCTATAGTTAATTGCGTCTGGGTCCGCCCGCAGCAAACAGCACTTTAAGACATTACCACCCTTCACCCCATGCACATCCTTCCATTCCATCATTTGCAGCGGCCGATGTTTCCCACATCACATCTACCTCTTTTCCACCCCTTCTTCCAGCTTCCATTCCTTTTGTTGTCAGTGCTGGTCGCAAGCATGGCGTCGGTGGATCGCACGTGTGGCGAAGCGGCCAGCCGGAGAGAACTGCAGTCACGTCGGGTGAACATGGTCCGTAGCGGTTTTGGTTTTCTGGGGCAGCCGTCTCTTTAGATTTGCCTACTCAAGACCACGTCCTCTTCCAGTCACATTTCTCTAGCGGAAATCATCAGCAGCATTCCTGGGTGTCAACGGTCGACACGCTTTTTCCAGACCTGTGGGCCATATGCACGTCCAGCTGTTTGTGACAATGGAATCCTAGCAGACTATCTGCTCCATGTGCTTTTTTTCATGCTCAAGCCTGTGACCTGCATTCTGCTTTAAGGACGTGGTGGTGAGTTCCTTGCTGTTTCTAGTGTCAAGCCCTCTCCAAAGGAAATGGGCCACCTGACAGCAAAGCGGGGTGTCGCAAGCAACTGACGTAGCACATCGCATTGAAGCCTTGCACCCAAGACATGCCATGC
>CAMXCT020004742.1:0-30335 GCA_947184155.2 Cladocopium goreaui
GTTCCCTCAAGTCTTCAATTCTATAGTAGGATTCCAGAAGTCACGTTCGAAAGTATTTCGGTGCGATTCTGTAGCCTGTTCGTTCTTCCGTGCCTTGCTGGTTTGGCGCCGGGAGGTGTTTTTGGTACACTTCTGTCAGCAGCAGCAGTAAGAACAGCAGCGGCAACAGCAGTAAGAGCAGCGGCAGTGGCAGTAGCAGCGGCAGCAGCAAGTCCAGCAGCAGCGGCAGGGGCAACGGCAGCAGCTTTCTAGTGTCCTTCATCAGTTAGTTCCCTCAGGTCTTCAGTTCTAGTCTAGGATTCCAGAAGTCACGTTAGAGAGTTTTTTGGTGCGATTCTGTGGCCTGTTCGTCCTTCCGTGCCTTGCTATTTTGGTTCCGGGAGGTGCTTTTGGTACACTTCTGTCAGCAGCAGCAGTAAGAACAGCAGCAGCCGTCTAGTATCCTTCATCAGCTCCCTCAAGTCTTCAGTTCTCATAGGATTCCAGAAGTCACGTTAGAGAGTTTTTTGGTGCGATTCTGTGACCTGTTCGTCCTTTCGTGCCTTTCTGTTTTGATGCCGGGAGGTGCTTTTCGTACTCTTCTGTCAGCGGCAGCATTAGCAGCAGCAGCAGCAACGGCAGCAGCCGTCTAGTATCCTTCATCAGTTCCCCCAGGTCTTCAGTTCTAGTAGGATTCCAGAAGTCACGACGGCAAGGGGGAGCGCGTCAGGGCAGAGAGGTTGTAACAACACCAACACCAACACCAACACCAACACCAACAATAACAACAACAACAACAACAAGAACAACAACAACAACAACACCTTCAGAGGCATGGCGTTTTCCGCCCGGGAGGAGGTGATTTTTTCGAAGCTGTTTTACTGCCGCACCCGCAGGCAACAGAAGCTGTCGAAAAATGTTGTTTTTCTAGAATTTCAGACGACACGTTAGGCAGTTTTTTGGCGTGGTTTTGGAACTAGCTCGTCCTTCAGAAGCATGGGGTTTTCCCCCGGGAGGTGAGTTGGCGTTTCAGCGTTTCGAGTGGTGTCCATACACCAACACCAACACCAACACCAACAACAACAACAACAACAACAACAACAAGAACAACAACAACAACAACAACAACAACAACAACAACAACAACAACACCTTCAGAGGCATGGTGTTTTCCGCCCGGGGGGAGGTGATTTTTTCGAAGCTGTTTTACTGCCGCACCCGCAGGCAACAGAAGCTGTCGAAAAATGTTGTTTTTCTAGAATTTCAGACGACACGTTAGGCAGTTTTTTGGCGTGGTTTTGGAACTAGCTCGTCCTTCAGAAGCATGGGGTTTTCCCCCGGGAGGTGAGTTGTTCGAAGCTGTTTAGCTGCAGCAGGCGCAGGCAAAAGCAGCCGCAGGCAACAGAAGCTGTCGAAAAATGTTGTTTTTCTAGGATTTCAGACGACACGTTAGGCAGTTTTTTGGCGTGGTTTTGGACCTAGCTCGTCCTTCAGAGGCAGGGTGTTTTCCCCCGGGAGGGGATTTTTTGTAGGGTTTCAGAAACAACATTAGGTACTTTTCCCGGTCACTTTTGGAGCGTTTTGGGCACGAAATTAGGTGGCGTTTCAGCGTTTCGAGTGGTGTCCATACACCAACACCAACACTTTCAGCGTTTCGAGTGGTGTCCATACACCAACACCAACACCAACACCAACAACAACAACAACAACAACAACAACAAGAACAACAACAACAACAACACCTTCAGAGGCATGGTGTTTTCCGCCCGGGAGGAGGTGATTTTTTCGAAGCTGTTTTACTGCCGCACCCGCAGGCAACAGAAGCTGTCGAAAAATGTTGTTTTTCTAGAATTTCAGACGACACGTTAGGCAGTTTTTTGGCGTGGTTTTGGAACTAGCTCGTCCTTCAGAAGCATGGGGTTTTCCCCCGGGAGGTGAGTTGTTCGAAGCTGTTTAGCTGCAGCAGGCGCAGGCAAAAGCAGCCGCAGGCAACAGAAGCTGTCGAAAAATGTTGTTTTTCTAGGATTTCAGACGACACGTTAGGCAGTTTTTTGGCGTGGTTTTGGACCTAGCTCGTCCTTCAGAGGCAGGGTGTTTTCCCCCGGGAGGTGATTTTTTCTAGGGTTTCAGAAACAACATTAGGTACTTTTCCCGGTCACTTTTGGAGCGTTTTGGGCACGAAATTAGGTGGCGTTTCAGCGTTTCGAGTGGTGTCCATGAGTCGAGCTGTTGCAGCTGACGTCAAAGCGACAGGACGCGACAAGACAGTTGTCACAAAGGCAGGCAAAAGATCTTTTTTTCTAGGCTTTGAGGGCAGGCAAAAGATCTTTTTTTCTAGGGTTTTAGAAGCAACGTTAGGCACTTTTCCCGGTCCCTTTTGGAGCGTTTTTGGCATGAAATTAGGTGGCGTTTCAGCGTTTCGAGTGGTGTCCATGAGTCGAGCTCGGCAACGGCAGCAGCCTTCTAGTATGCTTCAGTTCCCTCATGTCTTCAGTTCTAGTAGGATTCCAGAAGTCAGCGGCAATGGCAGTAGCAGCGGCAGCAGCAAGTCCGCAGCAGCGGCAACGGCAGCAGCCTTCTAGTATCCTTCATCAGTTCCCTCAAGTCTTCACTTCAGTTCTAGTAGGATTCCAGAAGTCACGTTAGAGAGTTTTTTGGTGCGATCCTGTGGCCCGTTCGTCCTTCCGTGCCCTGCTGTTTTGGTGCCGGGAGGTGCTTTTGGTACACTTCTGTCAGCAGCAGCAGCAGTAAGAGCAGCGGCAGTGGCAGTAGCAGCGGCAGTAGCAAGTCCAGCAGCAGCAACAGCAGCAGCGGCAACGGCAGCAGCCTTCTAGTCTCCTTCATCAGTTCCCTCAAGTCTTCAGTTCTAGTCGGATTCCAGAAAGTCCAGCAGCAGCGGCAGTGGCAACGGCAGCAGCTTTCTAGTGTCCTTCATCAGTTAGTTTCCTCAGGTCTTCAGTTCTAGTAGGATTCCAGAAGTCACGTTAGAGAGTTTTTCGGTGCGATTCTGTAGCCTGTTCGTCCTTCCGTGCCCTGCTGTTTTGGTGCCGGGAGGTGCTTTTTGGTGGCAGCAGCCTAGTATCCATCAGTTCCCTCAGGTCTTCAGTTCTAGTAGGATTCCAGATGTCACGTTAGAGAGTTTTTCGGTGCGATTCTGTAGCCTGTTCGTCCTTCCGTGCCTTGCTGTTTTGGTGCCGGGAGGTGCTTTTGATACACTTCTGTCAGCGGCAGCACCAGCAGCAGCAGCAGCAACGGCAGCAGCCGTCTAGTATCCTTCATCAGTTCCCTCAGGTCTTCAGTTCTAGTCGGATTCCAGAAGTCACGTTAGAGAGTTTTTCGGTGCGATTCTGTGGCCTGGTCGTCCTTCCGTGCCCTGCTGTTTTGGTGCCGGGAGGTGCTTTTGGTACACTTCTGTCAGCGGCAGCAGCAGTAAGAGCAGCGGCAGTGGCAGTAGCAGCAGGAGCAACGGCAGCAGCAAGTCCAGCAGCAGCAGCAGCGGTAACGGCAGCAGCCTAGTATCCATCAGTTCCCTCAGGTCTTCAGTTCTAGTAGGATTCCAGAAGTCACCTTAGAGAGTTTTTCGGTGCGATTCTGTGGCCTGTTCGTCTTTCCGTGCCCTGCTGTTTTGGTGCCGGGAGGTGCTTTTGGTACACTTTTGTCAGCGGCAGCACCAGCAGCAGCAGCAACGGCAGCAGCCGTCTAGTATCCTTCATCAGTTCCCTCAGGTCTTCAGTTCTAGTAGGATTCCAGAAGTCACGTTAGAGAGTTTTTCGGTGCGATTCTGTAGCCTGTTCGTCCTTCCGTGCCCTGCTGTTTTGGTGCCGGGAGGTGCTTTTGGTACACTTCTGTCAGCAGCAGCAGCAGTAAGAGCAGCGGCAGTGGCAGTAGCAGCGGCAGTAGCAAGTCCAGCAGCAGCAGCAGTAGCAGCGGCAACGGCAGCAGCCTTCTAGTCTCCTTCATCAGTTCCCTCAGGTCTTCAGTTCTAGTAGGATTCCAGAAGTCACGTTAGAGAGTTTTTCGGTGCGATTCTGTGGACTGTTCGTCCTTCCGTGCCCTGCTGTTTTGGTGCCGGGAGGTGCTTTTGGTACACTTCTGTCAGCAGTAGCAGCGGCAGCAGCAGTGCCAGCAGCAGCAGCAGGAGCATCGGCAGCAGCAAGTCCAGCAGCAGCAGCAGCCTTCTAGTATCCTTCATCAGTCCTTCATCAGTTCCCTCAGGTCTTCAGTTCTAGTAGGATTCCAGAAGTCACGTTAGAGAGTTTTTCGGTGCGATTCTGTAGCCGGTTCGTCCTTCCGTGCCTTGCTGGTTTGGTGCCGGGAGGTGCTTTTGGTACACTTCTGTCAGCAGCAGCAGCAGCAACAGCAGCAGCAGCAGGAGCAACGGCAGCAGCACGTCCAGCAGCAGCAGTAGCGGCAACGGCAGCAGCCTAGTATCCATCAGTTCCCTCATGTCTTCAGTTCTAGTAGGATTCCAGAAGTCACGTTAGAGAGTTTTTCGGTGCGATTCTGTAGCCTGTTCGTCCTTCCGTGCCTTGCTGTTTTGGTGCCGGGAGGTGCTTTTGATACACTTCTGTCAGCAGCAGCAGCAGCTTTTGGTATATTTCTGTCAGCAGCAGCAGTAAGAACAGCAGCAGCAGCAGCAGTAAGAGCAGCGGCAGTGGCAGTAGCAGCGGCAGCTGCAAGTCCAGCAGCAGCAGCAGTAGCAGCGGCAACGGCAGCAGCCTTCTAGTCTCCTTCATCAGTTCCCTCAGGTCTTCAGTTCTTGTAGGATTCCAGAAGTTAGGATTTCAGAAGCGACGTTAGGGACTTTTTTAATGCGATTCGGCGTCATTTCCGGTACGAAATTAGGTGTTTTTGGGTGCGATTCTGTGGCCTGGTCGTCCTTCCGTGCCTTGCTGTTTTGGTGCCGGGAGGTGCTTTTGGTACACTTCTGTTAGCGGCAGCACCAGCAGCAGCAGCAGTAGCAGCAACGGCAGCAGCCGTCTAGTATCCTTCATCAGTTCCCTCAGGTCTTCAGTTCTAGTAGGATTCCAGAAGTCACGTTAGAGAGTTTTTCGGTGCGATTCTGTGGCCTGTTCGTCCTTCCGTGCCCTGCTGTTTTGGTGCCGGGAGGTGCTTTTGGTATACTTCTGTCAGCAGTAGCAGCGGCAGCAGCAGCGCCAGCAGCAGCAGCAGGAGCATCGGCAGCAGCAAGTCCAGCAGCAGCAGCAGCGGCAACGGCAGCAGCCTAGTATCCATCAGTTCCCTCAGGTCTTCAGTTCTAGTAGGATTCCAGATGTCACGTTAGAGAGTTTTTCGGTGCGATTCTGTAGCCTGTTCGTCCTTCCGTGCCTTGCTGTTTTGGTGCCGGGAGGTGCTTTTGATACACTTCTGTCAGCGGTAGCACCAGCAGCAGCAGCAGCAACGGCAGCAGCCGTCTAGTATCCTTCATCAGTTCCCTCAGGTCTTCAGTTCTAGTAGGATTCCAGAAGTCACGTTAGAGAGTTTTTCGGTGCGATTCTGTGGCCTGTTCGTCCTTCCGTGCCCTGCTGTTTTGGTGCCGGGAGGTGCTTTTGGTATACTTCTGTCAGCAGTAGCAGCGGCAGCAGCAGCGCCAGCAGCAGCAGCAGGAGCAACGGCAGCAGCAAGTCCAGCAGCAGCAGCTGTGGCAACGGCAGCTGCCTTCTAACAGTTCCCTCAAGTCTTCAATTCTATAGTAGGATTCCAGAAGTCACGTTCGAAAGTATTTCGGTGCGATTCTGTAGCCTGTTCGTTCTTCCGTGCCTTGCTGGTTTGGTGCCGGGAGGTGTTTTTGGTACACTTCTGTCAGCAGCAGCAGTAAGAACAGCAGCGGCAACAGCAGTAAGAGCAGCGGCAGTGGCAGTAGCAGCGGCAGCAGCAAGTCCAGCAGCAGCGGCAGTGGCAACGGCAGCAGCTTTCTAGTGTCCTTCATCAGTTAGTTCCCTCAGGTCTTCAGTTCTAGTCTAGGATTCCAGAAGTCACGTTAGAGAGTTTTTTGGTGCGATTCTGTGGCCTGTTCGTCCTTCCGTGCCTTGCTATTTTGGTGCCGGGAGGTGCTTTTGGTACACTTCTGTCAGCAGCAGCAGTAAGAACAGCAGCAGCCGTCTAGTATCCTTCATCAGCTCCCTCAAGTCTTCAGTTCTCATAGGATTCCAGAAGTCACGTTAGAGAGTTTTTTGGTGCGATTCTGTGACCTGTTCGTCCTTTCGTGCCTTTCTGTTTTGATGCCGGGAGGTGCTTTTCGTACTCTTCTGTCAGCGGCAGCATTAGCAGCAGCAGCAGCAACGGCAGCAGCCGTCTAGTATCCTTCATCAGTTCCCCCAGGTCTTCAGTTCTAGTAGGATTCCAGAAGTCACGTTAGAGAGTTTTTCGGTGCGATTCTGTAGCCTGTTCGTCCTTCCGTGCCTTGCTGGTTTGGTGCCGGGAGGTGCTTTTGGTACACTTCTGTCAGCAGCAGCAGCAGCAGCAGCAGCAAGAGCAGCGGCAGTGGCAGTAGCAGCGGCAGCAGCAAGTCCAGCAGCAGCAGCAGCAGGAGCATCGGCAGCAGCAAGTCCAGCAGCAGCAGCAGCGGCAACGGCAGCAGCCTTCTAGTATCCTTCATCAGTTCCCTCAGGCCTTCAGTTCTAGTAGGATTCCAGAAGTCACGTTAGAGAGTTTTTCGGTGCGATTCTGTAGCCTGTTCGTCCTTCCGTGCCTTGCTGTTTTGCTGTCGGCAGGTGCTTCTTTTGCTCTTCTGTCAGGATGTGTTCCATTTTGTTCGACGGCACGTGCGGCCATTCGGTTGCTTATGCTTGATTTGAATTCGTCCTGACTTTATGGTACTTTGGACAGAAGTTCCACAAGTAGGGCATGCATGCGAATAACGCTGCGTGGGCAATATGGGCCGGAGTAGCCCATCATGTACGCGAAATTGTTTCCCACAAATGCGTCGGTGGTCGATGTGTCCGGAAGCAATTGGAGTTGTAATTAAATCGTGGCAAAAAGGACACGTGTACACATAAAGCCGCTGCTGTGGTGCTGCTGCGGATGCTTGCAAGGCTTGATTCAGATTTTCTTTGGTTACCGTCTTTTCTTGTGCGAAGTGGGGCCTCGTCATCTCGTCTGCGTCTTTTCTTGCACCTGTCGCGGGCTGACCTGTGCGTCTTTGTCGCTGTTGGGCAATTGCTTCCCAAGTCTCGCGCAGCACTTGATCGTGGCGCAATTTTTTCCGCAGCGGTTCCAGGCGGGCTCGGCCGGAGCTGGCAGCACGTTTGCGGAGCTTGCCTTGCACGAGCGCGGCGTGGCACGCATCGCATGTCTGCGTGCCATCTCGTCCAGAAGGCCGTTTTGCAACGAAGGTAGAAAATTGTTGTCGTGACTTCCGTAAGTGACACGATGCACACCTCCATGTGCCCCGGGATTTCGATTGGCATTGAAGGCACGTTCTTCGCTGTGGGTCCTTTGTTTTCCATGCTCTGGCACCGAAATATTCTTTAGTTTGTTTTTTGTTACAAACGACACATGTCTTGACGGCATCACAAGACAAGCAGACGCGATACATGCTCCACCGCGGGTTTTGGTGCTTTGACGCAAAGTGTGCCGCGGCGTGCCACAGGCCGCACTGGGTGCACCGATATGGTGTGCCGGCCTCGCGCTTCTGCGCGGTGCATTCTTTGCACACGCGGTAGGTTTCCTGTTTCCATTGTGCTTTGGTGAACGCATCTTTGCGCTTCATCTCCCCACATTCGTGGCACGGCCTTTCATCCAGGTATTTCTTGCGCAACGCGTCCCAGTCCACCGGCTCCTGCTTCCACACGTCCAGAAGAAGTTGCCGTCCGAGAGGGAGGCCTTGTTGAAAAGGTGCCAGCGGGAACGGACGGTAGATCAAGATCTTCTGTCGTGTACGGCTCCGCGTCATACCGACGTACGCTGCAAGTGGGTCCACGCCGCAGAGATCGGGGATGACGCCCGGCTCTGCGGTGCTCCCCTGTGCACCATGGAATGTGTCGGCAAAGTCCGGTGCCAGCGGGAATTGATACCGCGTTACCTTGAGCTTTGGCGTCGTGCGTCCAGCATCCAGAAACCATTCCTTGCTTTGCACGCTGACTGGGAAAACATTTTCTGCGTCCACCCCAGGGATCGTCCAACGCGTTCGTGTCTGGAAGCGAACGAAAACGAACTCAGGCAACGTGTTCCAAATGACGCTGCCGTCGGGCGTTACTGTCTCGGTGGGTGGTGCAGACCAACCACACACGACCCCGTGGCACCCGCGCAAAATCTTGAAGTCTCCGCGATGAAGATGCTCGCGTGCTTGCACAGGCATGGCCAGGCACAGAGGGAGGACCCCATACCGATTGCCAGAATCGGCATCGCTGCGCTGCAACCACGTCAGCTTGTCTTGCGCAATGTCGGGTTTCTCGTGCAGGGCTTGCGACGAAATGCGATCCGTGGCGACAGCATAGTATAGACGTTGTTTACGCGTTCGAGCCCAGCGTTCCGCGCGTTGTTTGTTAGCATGACACTTCACCCCGTTCGTGTGGAAAAGGGCACGCGCCAGCTCAAAATCATGGAAGCGAGGGTCATTGGGGTCGATCGCAACCAACTGCTTGCTAGCGCGCTCAGTCCGGCAAGTCGCGCACTCGCGTGCTTGGATGGTAGTTGGCGCTGATCCATATTGGGAAAGACGTTGACAAGTAGCTTGTCCGCATGTCGCCTGTGCGGTAGTGGTCGACCAGCTACCGCACACCTTTGTTGGTTTGCCGTGCAGGAAGGCATGATTGTCTTCAGAGAGGCGTCCATGCCGCAACTCCGCTTGAAGCTCTTGCAGCCAAACATCCTGCGTGCGTTCGCAGCGCGTCAGTTCCGTGACACCTTGCACCCCGCCTTGGGTGTTACTTGCCCAAACAAGTTGCTGGCCTTGAAGGCTCAGAGGCAATTTTTTGGATGAAATTCCAGTGACGAGTTGCCATGGGATTTGACCTAGGAAAGTTCCACGAGGCGGAGGCAGTGGCCACAAATCGCCGGAAAAAATGACATTGAGTCCACCGAAAGGTGCAACGCGGTGAGCGCGGTTTGCTACGTATTTCGTTGCTGATAGGTCCATAATAATTTGGCGGCAGCGCGCTTCGAGTCGTGCCAACATTTCCGCGCTTACCATACTGATTTCATCGATGAGCAACCAACGCCATTTGACTGCTTCTTTCGCTAAATCCAATATGCGTTGTGCATCAATGCTGTGGTCATTTCCATGCCACGCCAACCCCAATGCTTTGTGGATCGTTTCGCCGTCTAAGGGCTCAGCATTCACGGCTTGGAACGCGACGACTTGGGATTCAACGCCTTGTCGCCAGCCCAAGCAATCTTCGAACAATTCGCGACGTAACAAATTCAAAACGTAGGATTTGCCTGTGCCGGGTCCACCGTGCAAAGCCCATCGCAATGCCTCCGTGTTGGTTTCGGCCATTCCGCCCCGATCTTGCCCTGTCACGGCCTCTGCCTTTAGTCTCGCACACACCGTTTCTAAAAAGGAGACTTGCTCCGAATTACATTTCCGGCTGCTGGCAATGTCGACTAGAAACTGATTCACTTTTTGCACCGTATCCCGAGCAACCGCTTGCCAGGAGCCGGCAGTTGGCGCTCTCGTTTGAAGCGTCGGCGTTGTTTGGCGGCGTTTGCTTAACGTCTTTAAAGCTTTTCGGGTAGTAGCTGCTTCCTGTGTATCATATGGATTTCTGCCTGCAAGAGGAGGACCCACAGCAGGTGAGGCTTGCCAAGCTGCTTCTGCTTGTTGTGCTGCCGCTTGATAACTCGCAAGCAAAGGGTCGTCCATAGCAGCTGCGGCACCACGCTTTGGATTTGTAGCGCGCTTTCCGGTTTGTCTAAACGAAGTCTCCAAGGCTACAGGCAAGGTGGCGGGCGTCACTACCAAAGATTCATCGACCCCACTATCGTCGCTATTGCCTGCTGGCGCATCTGTAGGCCGCACACGGTAGACGGACAAAAAATTGCCGACATACCGCTTCGTTTCCTCGCAGGGGAGATGCATCAGCCACAAGCGCATGGCCGCGACCCAGGTTTGCTCTGGCAATCGCAAGCGGCCTGCGAAAGGGACGTTGGCTGATGCTGCAGGTGCATTCAAAGTCCATGCGCGAAAATAGGTCATCGTTAGGCGGGCATTTGTTTCCGCTGCGTCAACTTTGTGCACGGGGACAGGCGAAGTTTCGAAATGGGGGCAGCAGGGTCGCATGCGACGCTGCAGATAACAGCGGTGCCGCAAGCTTTCTGTTGCGGTACTGGCTTCGAGCAGAATTCGATCGCTTGACGGCCGCACGATGAGTTGATAATGCAGGCTAGGTTTCAACTGTAGCTTTTTGTCTACATGCGTTTGGTCGTTGATTAACTTTACCCCTGCCTGCGTCAGCGCGACGTCCCAGCTAGCTGGATCCTCGGACTCCCATTCGCGGCGTGTTGTTGGCACGCGTGCCAGAGCAATGCGCCACGCTGCGGTGAACTCATAAGGAGATAGCCACCACACCTCTGACCCAACCGGTCGATGACCATAGACATCTGCTACGTTCACGGTTGCCAAATGGCGCACGCCAGACTTTTGCCGGCGCGTCCACCGCGTTGCTCCGGAGCGCGCCTGCGCGGGCAGTGCGTCGGCATCAGACGAGGTCAGCCGCAATACAGCGTGCACGAAATCTGCGCCAGACAGGCTTTCAAAGGCCGCCGTTGCGATCCGCTCAGCTGCCACGACCGTTGAGTCACGGTGCTCGGCACGGAGGTTACAGCATTCTACCTGGCCGCGGACCACGCTTTTGAGGTATGCATCACTGAGGAATCTCGTTGCGTGGCGTTTGCCCACATCATCTAAAGAACGCGTACTTTGCAACTGGGCATGCAATTGTTCGTGTCCCTTTTGAAATTCTTTGATTTCGGCGAAGCCCATGGGTTGACTTTTGGAGCAATAATCTGCACAATATCCTGTCTGCGCGTCCTGCGCCCGCTGTGCAGCTAATGCGATGAGGCGGCGTTCCTTCGCCGTCGTCTGATGCCCACACGTGTCACAAGCATAGGGGAGCCTGTAAGGTACTTGCACATCACAATTTGCGCCGCGAAGCCCTGCGAGCATAGCTGGCGCGCAGCCATTCAACCACTCGTTCCCATATGGTCCGTGCAACGCGCCAAGACGATTCTTACGACCAGTGAACGGCATGCCGAAAGATTTCAATTTGCATGGGCACAACACAGTTGCCGCTGAGCAGAGCCATTGCGTACGTGGGAAGTCGCTTTTGCAGACTCCGGGACGGTCGCTTTTTTGGCAACCCGATAACGGCACGCGACTTTGTGCTGCTTCACTATATGGATGATAATGGTGCTGCTTAGCAAGCTGTAACGACACAACGTCTTCTTCCATATAGACACGTCGCCACTCAGCAGCCTCTGCCTCGACGTCTTGCGCGCCGGCCCGTTGTAGTTGGTACGGCGGGGCAGCTGTCATAGCCACATCAGCTTCGTGGTCTGGCCAGGATGCCTCGGCAGATAGGATTCTGGACTCCATGGCTTCTGCGGTTTGTCCTGCGTATGAGGCATGACAGACATGAGCATTATACTGCTCGTACGCGCGCCGCAATTCGTGAAGCCGAGCTTCGCACATCTCAAAAATCTCTTCCAAGGCAGTGTGTTGGTGAAGACATTGGACAAAGACTTGAGCATGACCGTGCATACCCCTGGTGCTTTTCTGCGCTTCGAGAGAAATGTACACTGCATCTACGCGACCGAAGATGCCACCGCCGGGTTCCGCATTGCTGCCGCATCGATCTTGACACGGTTCATCATTCCCCCGGGGGAACTTATTGCAATCAGGACACATAGGGCATGACCGCACACCAAACAAATGTCGTAACATAAAATGAGTCAGGGTGCGAAAGCCATCCACTGCAGCCAATGGGTCTCTAGCTAACACTTCACGTCGATCTGCCCATGCCATGGGTATGACAAACTCACGCTCCAACGGCGAATCGGTTGCCGGTTTGCATGCCAAAGATGGGAAATCGATAGCTCCCGCTGGGAAGTCTTGACCTACTGAAGCCGAACGCACCGGGTCTGATCTGCGAACGCGTGACATTCGAATAAATAACAATTGATGTGCTTCATCCGGCGTGAAGGTAACAAAGAGGGGGACACCATATCGAATACGCATGGCTTGAATTTCAAAACGCATGCGCTTCCTTGCTTCTTGCGTGCCCGGCAAGCCGTGTGCCGTATGACGCATATTCTTCAACAGCTTGCGCGCCATAGGTTTGAGTCCGCGAACATATTGCAATTTTGTCACGTCTCCTTTGACGGCACGCGGGTGCCCATTTACGTCAACGTAGGATCCGCGCAATGCATCCAGCAACTGCTTTGCAGCAGTCTCTACGTGGTGCCCGGTTGGCTGCACCCAAGCATTTTCGTCCTCATCGTAGTACGTGCGTGAGTACGCGTCTGTTGTGCGTGACAGATTCAATGAAGAACGGAAAAGTAGATTCCACGATGTAAACCCAAAGACCCAATCTCGACTCACTTGTGCTTCGACTCGACGCGCAAGCGTCCGTACCCATGTGCTGAGTTCAATACGCGGTTCACTGGCTGCTCGCCGATGCCGTGCTTGTTTGCTCCAATGCGGCGGGTCAGGCATGCCCAAACCGTACGGGAAGACAAAGGGAAAAGCCAGTCCGAAATATGTGGGCTGAAATTGGTCCAGCAACTTCGTGCCGGTATACAAAACGACTTCAGGTAGCGTTGTTTCTGCAGTCCCGTCGCTGTGATGGACAATGTCTTCCATGGCGGAGACGTGCCGCGCGTTAATGTCATGGAACCCCGCCGAAGATTTCTCTAAGACAACAGCGTTCGGCTTCAGCAGGCGGCTGAATTCGCGTTCAAGCTGTTCCTCGGTCATTGCATCGTTGACCGGCGTCGCAGCTTTCTGTCGTTGCACTTGTGTCAAGGTGCCATCGTTCGCAAACAAGGCGACTATTTCAGCTGGCACGTCGTCTTCCGGCAACTGTTCGGCCCGCTGCATCACGGCTGCCATATCGACGGCTTTGTATGCCGGATGTCCGCGGGAGACCATGGCAGCAATCAAACCGACCACCACCTGCCGCCGAACCACAGCCTGGTGAATAATCCGTTGCGGCACGTCTGCCCCTTCTTGCTTATTTCCGACTTTGATAAGGACGGCAATCTTGTCGCGCAATTCGTATCCAACGTGTGGCAGCCGACACGTTGCGGCCGTGCTTGCAGTGGGATTCAGCCGCTCGAGCTCGGACAGAAGGTCTTCCCACTGCAAAGGAAAAGTTGTGGCATTGCCTTTGGCGCATAAACGGTGGCGGTTCATAAAGGCGTCTTGTGCCAAGCTGCGATCTGAGAGATATCGCCATTCAATGCTGAAGCATGTCAATGCAGTCAAACACGGACTCGCGCTCAGAACTTCTAATACAGTGCATTGGAGCGCATAGAGCTCGCGCGGTGGGTGGCCCAGCAGCATGTCATTAGTCAACGCTTCTGCCGGCTTCTGTCCGCGACGATACAGCGAGTCGTAGCATGCAATGCAAATAGGGACACGGCAATGCGCGCACATGCGGTTGGCTGGGCAACGCTGCGAACCTTCACACACTTTATCCTCGGGGCAAACTAATAAAGTAGCAGCAGCCTCCGGGCAAGCGACTTGACAGGTCCATGTTCCAAGTTCATCCCGAAAGGCAGCGCGCGTGTTCGCCGCAAGAGAGTTCACGTACTCGTCCTCATATGTCTGTCGCCCGAGCAGCGCTTCAAGCTTGTTCGGCTCTTGCCCAAGTATTCGACGCCGCTTGGGATCATACGCTTGCAACCACGAAATTTGCTGATGGCCGCAGTCTTCGGTGAATGGAAACCGCCGCGCACAAACGAAACACACGGCAGCTCCGACGCGTCGCTCGCTCAGATTTTCGCGAAAACGACGTAAGCAATATAATGTTATATAATATAATATAATATAATATAATGGAATATAACATAATATAATGTAATATTATATTATATTATATTATATAATATAATATATAATATATAATAAATATAATCATGATATAATATTATAGTATATTATATTAAATTATATTACATTATATTATTTAATATAATATAACATAATATAATGTAATATAATGTAATATAATGTAATATAATATCATATAACATAATATAATGTAATATAATTTAATAATATAATATAATAATATATATATAATATAAACTAATATAATATAATATAACATAATATAATGTAATATAATTTAATATAATACAACATAATAATGTAATATAGTATAATATGATATAATATAATGAAAAATCACATAATATAATAAAATATAAAATAACATACTATAATAAAATACAATATAATATGATATAATATAATAAAATATAATATAGTACAATATAATATAATATAATATACTGCATTGTGTCACAACAGGGCCGCTCAAATGCAACCTCGCCCTATCGGGCCGGGGTCCAGGCCATACCACCGGAGAAGAGTTGATCATCTGAGCCCCACACCACAGACCTCGCCGAGAAACTCGGCCCATGATCATCCAGATATGAAATTTCAACCAATTTTTTACCTAAAATCGATTGGACAGTTAAACCATGCCCCCAAAAATGCATTGTGAAGAAAGGGCATCTCAAGCTACACTACCAACCTACCAAAAGATTAGACACGTCTACCTCACCAGTTTGACTTGACTGGCTTCCCGCCTATTCTTTGACACAATGTTTCAACCAATGTTTACTGGTTAAGCTTTTTTAGGGTTCAAATCTAAACAATTTCCCTATTCAGGGTGACAAGATGTTACAAAATAGGGTATGTAGTCATCCACATCCCGTTGTTGATCAGTTTCTTGTCATTCAGTTTCCTAGCAACATTGTCACATTCTACTGCAGCGAATGTTCAGCCACCGTATCCCTGATTGGTGGTTTCAATCCGATCCAACCAGTAATTTTTACCATAGATATGGATTTTTTTTGGCCCATTGAGTTCAATGATTTAGTTCAATGATTTCCCTATCATTGTGATTTTCCACTTCGCAAACTGTTGAATTATCTATCAATTCGGATACTGGCGAAATCAATCCCATTTACCACAGCAGTAATGTCCATTTTTAATCTGGTTGGTGGTTTCAACCCCCCTGAAACATATTTATCAGATTGGATCATCATCCCAACTATTGGGGAAAATAACAGTATAGACACAGGTGTATCATCACCTTCCCCATGTAAAATAACCATTTGGATTTGGGGGTATACCTATGCCAGTATACTCCATATGACTCCATTTCCTGACAAAACGGATGATGTCATACTGCAAATGACCATTCCTCCAAAACGCTACCAAACAATCTCTATAGATCTATATAAGTAAATTATCATGTTTCGCTAACCTGAATCTTGCGACCATTTAGGGATGATTTCTCTTGTTTACCTAGAACCTGTGACTTAGCCCATCCCCGGCCCATGAAAACCGAGCCTTCTTCAGAGAATAGGCTTCATCCACAAAAAGGACTCCACCAGTGGCTTTGGATGGAAAGTGTGGGATTCAATGGACATTCATGTTGTTTCATATCTGGCTGGTGGTATACCTACCCCTCTGAAAAATATGAGTAAGTCAGTTGGGGTTATTATTCCCAATCTATGGAAAAATAAAAAAACGTTCCAAACCACCAACCAGATATGATTTCATGATTCAATCAGATCGCATGGTGACTTTAGCGGAAGTAATCGGATTTTGGATAGGGTTGATATGGGATTTTCCCAACAAAAAAAGCTGATTTCATTGGATTTCATGACATGTTTCTATGGAAGCCCTGTGTTCGTTTACCCGAGGGTATATTTTAGCAATGCCAAAAAAGATATGTTTTTTGACAATAATCCTAATAGAATAGTGATAATTCAATATCGGCTATCTATGTTGGGTGCTCTCTATATGTCTTCATTTGATTTCACGTGAGTATACGTTAATATAGAATGAGTGTACTATATATATATGTGAATATTATATCTAATCATAGTGAGATGTATGATATATCATATGATATGTACAAAACTATACATACTGTATTGTATACAAATACGAGATATCCATAGATATCCCCGGTGGCCCCCAAACGATTTGCCATTTGGTTACCAAATAACTTGGAGTTATGGTGGATACATCTATAGTCAGATGGGATTATAAATCAACATATAACGGAAGGGGGTCCTGCGTACCTGTAAGCAAGCTATCAATCCAGCCGGTTTACCACGCCCGGTCCACCAAATCTTCTTCCAAAGTGACCACCCGGCCTTTTCCTCTTTCTATGTATAATAATAGGGCCCTTATATATATACATATATATATATATAATATCCATACTATTGTAGCAAGCGCCTCGAAAAGGCAAGGTGGGGGGTCAAAGAAACAAGGTGGAGGATCAAAAAATCGAGGTCCAATTTTTCCGGGGTCGGCGGCAGGGGCGGCAGCCCTTAAATCTGCACTCACAGTCCTTGGCATTGGCGAAGAGAGGGTGCTCTCTCCAAGCCTCCTCCCTCAGCAGTAGAATATTATGGTAGCACAACATGGAAAGAGTGAAGCCAATAGTTTCAAGCACTTGCCAAAATTGGAAGATGGCTGTCATATTCAAGTGTCCTTCAGTCGTCAATATCAGTAGTCTTGAGGCACTTCACAGTACGGTCCATATATCTCCCAAAACGGGCAAATAACTCATAATCCTGAGGTCCTGTAAGATAAAGTTTAAAATACGGGACTTCCGCTGGTTTTGGAACGGGGTCAAAGGGTACAAGCACTGAACTTGCCAAAGTGGAAACATCGTTTTTCGTTGTCCTCTGCTTAGACCTTGAACGCCTTCAATTTGGAATGTATGGTCCTTCAATTGTCCAGCCAATAATTCTTGAACCTCTTGACCGTCCAGTTCACACGGTACAGTAGATCAAAAAAAAATGTTAATCAATCACGGCAAGTCAATTCAAATTCGAAGATCAACACGCGGCTGCGAGTAGAGCAAAATGCAAAACAAGTTAGTATTGGAAATTGCCTACAACGAATGTGATGAATATTCATAGTGCACAATGGTTTCCGACGAAAGAGTACAAGATGGTACAAGCATGTACAAGCAAGGCACCTGCCAAACCGGAACTAGATGGTCTTTGTTTGTCGGGGAGTTTGGGCTCCAACACAGCACGGTCCATATATAATTCTTCTCAAAAAGTGGCGCCCCGTTCATAATTCTGTGAGATTTCGGATGAAGCAACTCCACCACACCAGCTAGGCGCACAAACGCCTCTTTGGCACGTTTCGTGCCAGGCACCAAGCGCCAGAAAGCATCCTGTCAGATTGCATACATACCTCCCTTGTCCTCTAGGAGCCTCTAGGTTAGGGTTCATTCCCAGACTTGCAACCAAACATCCATCCTACCAACTGGCAAAGCTGGTTTGCTTGTGTCTTATTGTGTTTTCTGGTTCTGGTAAGATTGTCCACCCATTTCTGATAAAGAAAATGTCATGTGCGTGGTCATCTAGCTGTCCAAAGGCGTTTTGACGGAGATGAAGAGGGAAACACCACAAAACACCAAATTTTTGCCGACCGTTCCCGCATCAAAGCAAAAAGGCTAAGAGAATGTGACCTCGGTCGGACCGCTACTGAGAGTTTCGCACTGCAAAACTCTACTTCAAATATGTTTGCAGTTTCTGCTTCAAATCTGTTTGCAGTTTCTGCTTCAAATCTGTTGGCAATCAGGAAATGATACACTCACTTGCAGGTGACTTTGGGACCTCATCAGTCACAATGCGGCGAATGCGACGGCTCTTGCCTGTGCTCTGATTTGTCTGCGTCATCTCTCCAAAGCAGACCTTGTAGTGGAAAAACCCGCTTCTGACCACCATCTCCGGCACTGTTCCGTCCTTCAACCATTCAGAATATGCTGAACTTACCCTTTGCCATGCATCAGCCTTGTAGTCATACCAACCATCAGCCTTGCCATCAACTCGATCGTCCACCCAATATTGCCACCTTGGATATACGTTCAACCTGGCCGAAGAGAAAAAGAAAGCAATCCTACCTGGCCTCCAAGCAGGAAAACAAAGCAATTTGAGTTACAAACAGAGTGCTTGAAGTGAAGCCCAAGTCACTTTGAGGTCAACAGTGTTTCCTTTTCAAGATCGCTGACCAGGTCAGGTACGAGCTCTTCGAGCTTCTTGCCCTTGCACGGAATGGTGAGGTTTGCCCCAGACTTTGCCATGTCTCTGATCATCTTGCCTAAGGCCTCCTTGGCTCCTGTGGCCACCTTGTCTAAGCCCGCCATGCCTTCTGCCAAGGTGAACACAGGTGTCGCACCGGTGGCTGGATCAACTTCGCTCATCGGAGCGCCCATGGCTGCACACTTGGCCATCATCTCACCAAATCCTGCCAAACCATCTTCATGTAGTGGAGCTGCCACTGCGGCCTTTGCGATTTCGTTCACAATAGAAACGTCATTTCCAGTGAGACTCAGTAAGTCAGGATTCTGCCTGGCCCACTTCGCAAAGTCTTCAGCTTTACCAGAGCCAATGCTCTCCCAAACAGATGGGAATTGCATTGTCTCCAAAAAGAGGCGAGTCTTGGAGTCGGGGCCCGCTTTGTTGACGTTGACTACCCGAAAAGAGCAGAATGGGGGCAGGACAACTTCTTTTTGGTACACGTACTGGGGGAGGACGTGTTTTTCGATGAGGCATGGCAAGTAGAACTTGTCTGCATTCTCGCCCTCAGACTCATTGATGGCCCCATAGCACCGGATCTCAAATGCGACGTTGCCCCAGTTTTTCAACCAAGACTCATCATAAGTGCAGGAAGAGAAAGTGGGCCACACAGCCACGGAGTCTTTTTGGTATTTTTGCACGATGACATCATCAAGGTGCATGTGTCGAAAGAGGCGGCCATCAAATGGTTTCAAGGCGCGGTCTTCCTCTTTTTTACCTCGAAAAGCTTCGCGAAAGTGTTGAATGTATGGAGCCAACTGTTTCATGGTTGTTGCATCATCCTTAGAGGCATCGGTTCACATCGTGGCAAAGGGGACCGCGGGACCAGGCTTTGGCCAGGGAGGCCTGGAATTGGAGCTCTGATCCTGTGAAGTCAATGTCGTCACATTCCCAGAACCTGCTCTTGTGCTTCCACAACCATCCTCCGGCACCATCAAGGAGAGTGCGCAAGTCTTTCTTGGTGCAGCTGGGCACATTGATGAGCTCATGGAAATTGGCTGGGTAAGTGGTGGCTTCCACAATATCTGGAGGAACGCATGCTTGCCGGAGTTCTTGTGCCGCCTGTGCAGTAGTTTCAACGAAGACCTTCCAGGCAGCCTCTTGGACCTGAAGCATCGCAAAGCTGGCCTTCTCATATCCCTGCAGCGCCAAGTCATAGGACCGTTTCGCCTCCTTGAACTTCTGCAGGTCAAAGGGGTCCTCTGGAGACTCTAAAGCATCGTCTTCAATCTCAGTAGACCTTGAGGTTTCTGAGCCTGACATGGAACTTGACACTGAAGCATGACCTGCTGGAAGCACATGCTTCGATCTTGAACCTTTCTGTTTTGCACCTTCACTGCAGCACTTCGCAAGATGGTAGTCCAGCTTTGAAAGCTCCTGTTTGTGACGTGTCTTGGCCAAATCTACCTCCTGACGGGCTCGGTCAATGGCCGCATCATAGGCTTTCTTGGCGCAATCTTTCTTCTTGGCAAATGTCATTGCGAATGCTTCATAAGTCACTGAGTCTTTCGGCTCCGTGCTGCCTGCCATCTTGTGGTTGGGCAATCGGTTCAGGACTTGCTGCTTTTCCCAAGCCGCAAAAGCTGCCAGGAGGTGTGAAAAGTCAAGCAAATTCAACATGCCATTTCAATGCATTGGGATGTGGGGAAGTCCCAAGAACTGCTGGAAATTCACTGAAATTCACTGAAACAGCCGGAAATTCTCAAGACAGCAGACATCGCAAGACTTCCAGATGTGCTTCTCAATTCCTTTGATCCTGGTATATCCTGGTTCCGGTGATCATACATGAGATGAGCCAGGCCTCCTGGAAGGAGTAAAGCACCTCAGCAGTTCTCTAAGTACTCAAGTTGAGACCTGTTTACCGAAGTACCCTGCAGTTGCAAAGCTGCCATCTTTCAGCGCCCCTGTTCCCCCTCCAGCAATGACGGTCATGAGGATCCAAACGAAAGAGCCAAAGCCAACCATGGGGAAGACCAAGGTGGTGAGTGGCACCAGCACTGCAGACCTCGACAATGGGGGTCTGGTTTCATCTGTTATGTCACTGTCACGTTTATGCCATTTATGCCTGCATTCTCCGCGTGTGAAGCAAGCTGCAGAAGGATGGGACGTGACCGTCACGACCACTGAGTTTCCCTGGCCACTTGCGGTTGTCGCCGTACTTGGCCTCGGCATCCTCTGCCAGCATGGTCAAGGCCGGCAGGGCGGCAGATGCTGCCTGGGAGAAGGGCCAGGATGGCGTGTGTGTTCACACCTCCTTGACATCTGACTGCCTGTTGGGGTATCCCAATGACATCCCATAGTTCACATGTCGAATCACAGGTCTGTCACTTATCTTCACATTGACTCTGACTTGCAAGTTGCCACCTCAGGGTCCCCTGGGCTGTCCCAACCACAGCTGGATTGAAGTCAATGCCAGACTTCGCCTGGAGCTGATGCCCATCACTAAATCTCGACAAAGCTCATTCTGGTGTGCATCGATATGGTTCAAATTGATTCAACATACAACAGGAAAGGGTTGCTTTTGGGGCTACCGGGCCGTCAAAAAGGCTCAAAGCGATCAGTGTATAATAATATATATTAGTATATATACAGGCTGATATATATATATACATTCCGGAATCCAACTGACCAATATCACCTTGGCTGCAAAGCTGCAGTCAAGCACTCTCCACTCCCCAAGTGCCTTTGGCAGCTTGTCTGGACTTGCCAGGAAGCAGCATCGCAAGCCTGGTTCCAGAGAGGTATGGATTGCAAAGGAAATACATCAAATAGATGCACCTCACACATGGAATGCACTTCATCCAGAGTTGTTGGCAATCCCATTCAAACGCTTCTATAATATTCTACAATTGATATCAATTGATGCTTGCATATGGCTGCATCTGCACACATCGTGCCCAGCGAAGAGAAAGTTCTGGTCATTCCTCTATAGATATCCATAGATGGACAATCCCGTTGTCTGGAAGGATCTTAGAGCGCTTCGTTTTGCCGCCCGGCCAGCTCCCTTTTCCACGACCGGGCTCCGCACCTAGAAGTGCAGCCGCAGCCACCAAAAGAAGGCGTCCTTCAGCAGCTAAAACAAGGTGAGTTCACCAAACACCGTGAAGCACAGCCATGGGCAAGCCATGTCAAGCCATGTCAAGCCATGTGGGCAAGCCATGACACAACTCCTGGTCGAGCCATTGTAGCCTTATGCCATGAGGAACCAGACAAAAGTTCCCGCTGTGTACAAAGCTGTTCTGCTTTCATTTGGACACGTTGGAAGCGAAGATTCAATTCAAACAATATTGTCTTCAGGCATGTATGTGGACTGGCAACATGGCTGCTGTCGAAACCTCTGAGGGGACGGCAGATGGAACTTGCGCACGACGGCGACTAAATCGCGCGCTTTGGGTGGAGGAAATGGCTCTGTGGGACATCATATGAACCGTTCACACAATCTGCAGAAGCTGTGGCATCCAAAGCAAAGGTCAATTCAACCAACTGATGTGCCGCACCTGTAAGTGACACTGCCACCTTTCTTCAAAGGTTGACTGACCCCTTCCTGAGATTGTCCCATCCCCGTGTCTCGATTCCCTCAGCAACAAGTAAGAAGCATAACAAGATTAACAAGTACACAATATACAGCAACCGTAAGTTTCCCCCCTCACGGCTCAACATGGCTCAACGCAGCTCAACATGGTTCCACATGGCTCAACGTGCCTACCACATTTTTTTCTGCACATGGAGGTACTGCAGAGCACCTTCTGGACACACAAAAAGCACCGTTGGGGTTTGGGAAATGAAACAGCCGGCCATGGCTAAGCTTGAGATGGTCAATTCATCTCAACTCTCCTGAAGGAGATTCACTTGATAAAGATTTTGCTGGGCACAGCTAAGGCCCAGCAGCCAGTGTTGTTAGCACCGCGACTATCATGGCGCCACACTATTCGTTGGCACATTCAAGTGAAGCGACATGCTTCCGGATTCACATCTTCTCAGATGTCTGGAACGCAGCCAACCTCGCACAAGTCTCTGATGTTTGGATCTTCCACAGTTTACTGGCTTTGGAAGGAGAAGACAATAGCGAAACAGTTCACGTAATTGGTTAAGCGGATTAGGAATCGATATGATCTCTGCACACCATCAGCTTTGTTGTCACTACAACCCTCCATCCCCCTGGGTCGCTTCACGCCTAAGCTGAGAGGGACTTCCAAGTCTCCTGATCACGGCCACACGGCAAGGTGGAAAACCAAATGTTCATAGTTTTAGAATTTTAGAACATCAAAAGGATTAAAAAAAAAAACGTGGAGGAGCTGCCTCGAAATCCCATCAAAATCGGCCGATGAATTTGAGGACTCTAACACGCCGCATCTGAAGATACTGCATGATACTGGGGATCCAAACCCAGTGGGGGGCGTTCTGCTTGGAGAGCTTGGCCAACTTGTCCTTCACGGTCACAGTGCCTTGGCGACATGGCTCTGTGGGCAGGAAAAGGCTGCAATGGCAATTGGATATTGGTGGATCGGAATAGACCGGAAAGGAAAAGTGTTGAGAGTTGAAAAGGACACAACATGCCGACACTTCTGGGTGCCCCCAACTGCCCGCAGGCTTTGCTCGCTCCCAGGCCTCCTCGAGACCTCGGTGAAATGGCCTGTTGTCTTCAACACTAATCCGACAAGCAGCGATTTGTGGACCGCAACACCAAGAGTATCATGCTGACCCAGAATGAATACACTCTTGGTGTATTCAATATGCGGGATGCTATTTCCTTGTAGCAAAATAGCACTTTGGGGGAACCCCCTCATTTACAAGCCATCGTTTAACGATGTTTAAATAGGCTATTTATCGGTCGTATAATACGTGTAATCAAATGCCAAAGGCGCAGTGCAAGGTTTAAGAAGATGTACAAAAGCGACCGATAGAGCAAGTTCTTTTGCGGCAACAGCCAGAACACACTCTCGCTGGAACAGAGATGTTAGCTAATGTTAGCTGGGCTTCCCTGACCCTTCTCATAGTCGTCAGGGTTCAGCAGGCCGTTCATTGGGTCCTCAAATTGCACCAGCTGTTGCTATCTGACCTCGACTTGCTATCCGTCAACCCATTCCGAGCTGCTCCCTGCCTTGGCGTTTGCGAACAGAGGGTGCTCTCTCCAGGCCTCCTCCCTGAGCAAGGTACGAGTGGTACTCTATGGCATTATGGGCCAACTGCCATCCATAACCAGAAAGATGGTCAAAATATGTCAAAATCCTGTTGCATCTGATGACATCAGGAGGGTTGTTTGCACTAGTTTCAAACAACAGCTTGTTTCACAGCAGTGAAGGTTCAAGAGCGTCTAATATCTTGCAGCTACCATCACACAAGTATTAGATAGTACTGCCCCTCTTATCACAAAGTACAAATGATTCCCAAAATTGATATGAAAGATCCAGGTAAAGTATTTGCCGGTATCTGCCGGCCTTTCCCATTGCATCCCAGCGGTGCACTGAGTTCCCTACGCTTCCTTGGCACGCTTGGTGCCCGGCACAAGGCGCCAGAAGGCATCCTGCAAGATTGGACACGCTATGGACACACTTGTAAAGGAAGAAAATCAGAAACAGCAAACTGAAGCAGCTGCTTTTGATCAAATATCCGGAGCGCCAACATAGGATTGTACAAAAGGAGCAACTGACGCAACAAACAAAAACCTCCTGCCAAAAGAAACTAGGCTGCGAGCCTCCTGGAAAGAGTACAGCACCTCATCAACGCATACTCGATCCAGAGTTGCTGTGTCACATTCTGACTCGGAGTTTAGTTTTGCCCAGCAAACATAGTCATTCTGAGGACTTCACAAAGGATCCGAAGCCGACCATCGGGAAGACCAAGGTGGTCAGGGGCACTAGCACAGCAGACCTCGGTGGAGTGAAGGACTTTTACGCTTGTGGTTTTGGTGCTTGCCCAAGGAAAGGTATCCCAAGGCCTTTTTTATGTGAAAGCGAGACTTGTGGAATAAAGTGCATGTATCCAAATGAATAGTTTGAATACATGGTGAATGGCAGCACTTCCGATCGGGCATGGAGAAATAGCAAAAATGATCCAACAACATCACTTAGACTTCAAGATAGACTCCGCATGCAGTATTTTCAACATCAAGACACATATCAACATAGCGTCCCAATACCAAAACTTGGCGTAGCTACCCCAAAAGAACCACTCAAAGGCTTGGCATGAGCTTTCCCTCTGAAAGAAGATGGTGTTCACCCACCAACCGCAACATCCATCGACAGCACCAGGTTCCCCTGGCCACTTGCGGTTGTCGCCGTACTTGGCCTCAGCATCCTCCGCCAGCATAGTCAAGGCTGGCAGCGCCGCGGAGGCAGCCTGGGCGTCATGGTGACATCATCCTTGCAAAACGTTTGTGAGGGAAAAAGTTCGTGAGTTCATGGCAACATCAAATTTCATGATTCATGGCATTGGGAGCGAGTCGAAAAAGTAAAATGCGCAAAATGCCAGGTAAGGCTTGATCCACGGCAGGGTTGAAGTCGATGCCGGTGCGAGCCTGTGCAAGCAGGCTGCTCAGGCTGCCCACGCAACTAACCAGGCATCATGGCTTTGGTGAGCACGACCAAACAGGTGCTGTAGTTGGTCCATTTGAAAAGAGCTCAGAAGATGAACCAAATTCGAAGTCGGCTTGTATTCCAACTGGAAATGTGCAAAAAGAAAAAATATACAGTATAATATATATATATATACATATATATGATGTGATAAAACAAATATGATATCAAATGATATCATTCATTAGATCATAATAATAAGTATTTAAATTCTTACCATCTTATTCTTCCCTTACCTGCTGTACAGCCAGCCAGGCCCAGGCCTTGGGGAGCTCTGCCGGACTTGGCACAAAGCAGTACTTGAGGCCTTGGGACAACTTGCAAACTTGGCACAAAACAAGTGTTTCAGCACAGAAGTTGTTCCAAGGTGCAGGGCTGATGGCTGACATCGCAGTTCTTAGTTTCCAGCCCACAAGTACTGCTGCCACCAGGAGGATAAGACGGCCTGGTTGATCTATCGAGGCAAGCTTCGAGTGAAACCCAAGGATTGGAGACGGTGCTGTAGCATCTATATGAATCTATATCGTCTCTGCATATGCATACCATGCTTCCCTTTCGCCTTAAATTTTGGATTATATTGCCAGCCGATGTGGTTTGATTACAGTAGCAGTCCGAGAACACCACCTGTTTTTCTCGATGATAATACAACTCAAAGTTTTGGCCCTGATAATCCTGATATCACTCCTCAAAATTGCGTGGCTCGAGAATCCGAGACGGTGTAGAAAGTGACGACAAATTTGACCAAGGACATTGAGACCCGATTGGAACTTGATGTTGAAGGATTACATGCATGGTGACGTGCCTTCAAAACCTTCTGGCAATGCAATATCATAAGCTCACAATCTTCCCGAATTCACACAGTTACAATATGTTCCTTGTGCATGCAGTTTGTTTATCGTACTTTAGACCATGGCAAAAACAAACTCTGGTTCGAAAATTGCAATGCGTAAACTTGATGCAATGCCGCTGCAGGCTGCAATTTCTGTGCCCTGCCTGGACGAGCCATGTTGGAGAGCCTGGCCAGGCTTAGATGGAAGAAGGCTGAGAGGCTGAGGGGTTGGAAGATCTGCTGCCGGTACCGACATGTACAGGAGGTACAGGCCATCTGTACGTCAGCAAAATATGGAACTTAGACTTAGCTTGACGCTCTGTGTGGGGGGTTCACTTCCAGACGTAGCCAACAAGTCCTTTGGAGCAATCGACCATGCTAGCTGCTGGAGTATTGGGAAACTGACACTAGATGACGCAAGTAGATTCTTGAGCATTTGTATGATGAAATCAGGATGTTTGGGTTCCCCAGCTTCAATCTTCATAAGACCATCAATGATTTCCCTTTGCATCGTACACGTCGTACAAATGATCCAATGCAGACTCCTGCAACACAACTGCCCTATCAATGCCACCATGCCTGAGGCAGATATGACGTGTGGGGCCGGCTGTTACTGGAGCCAGGAGGACGGCGGCTGTCGGTGAAGCCACCTGTACCATCAGTACGTTGACACCTTTGAGTCACCAGAGGTCACCAGATGTCACCAGTCACATGGGATGATGTTCAATGACAAGACAAGAACGGAGGGGCTGGAGATGGTTGGAGCGTCTACAACATCCTGTGAAACACAAGAAAGAGACTGACACTGGCATCCGGGGTCATTGCAAGTCACCCCTTCCACATGTGGTGCGAAAATGTTCAGCAGAAAAGCTAGATTTGCGCAGAGAAGTGATGTTCCCTTTTTTCTGCGGTGCAAAGGTCCATCTTTGAGACCCTCCAAGCCTTCTCACCAAGTTTGGCAAGAAGGATGATCAGTAGCTCAGGTCCCGACTAGATGATCTCTGAAAGGTCTAGCAAGCTCCCTTAATCTAATTGAGTGAATACTATATATATATATAGTGAATATATATATATATATGCCTTTTATTACCTGTTGTTGTTGTTCTACTCCAGTACTTCTCTGAAGTTCGATGTTTCGAGAATGGCCAACGGTAACAAATGGTTGGCTCGAGATGAAATACCGTTACAACAAGCTGTTCAAACAAAAACGAAATGCCTTCTCAGACTATCCCGACAATTCGACGCAAACGCTTGGCTTGAAAACGTCCTGTTTTCTAACGTCTGGCTCTTCTGATACCAATGGCTCTTCATTCAGACAGAGAGTAGTGAGCCAAGACTCACCAAGGCTGAAACAGGTCTGGTCTGGTCGAGACTTGGGCCAACGTAGATTAACTAAGGGCAGCATGTCTGCAGAATGACACTCAATGCGTTCTCCTAGTCTTCATGATTCCTGCTTTTGTAGACACGCTGCATCATTAGCAGTGCTACGGCATAGCACAGTCCTTGCTCGAGAAAAGATGGACCAGCGAAGTCTTCAGGTGGTTACAACTCAAAGCGTTGGTGCAAAAGACTGATCAAAAAACATGCAATGGGTGGCACTTGAAGGATGATGCTCCTGCTGGTTGCCAAATGGCGCCCCAGTCTTTGAGGCACTTTCACATTGGTCTCAGGGTCACAGTTCGCAAGTTGTGGTACCCTTCGGCCTGAGAGCGAAACATCGACAACGAGTGTCCTGGAAATTTTGAAATGACAGGTTGGCCATGCTACTCTTGAACAGGCGACGCAAAGAAAACACAGACTGTGCTGAACAGTCTGGTTGCTTTACTGTGTAGATCTGTGTAGTATCTTTTCTGGTATCGTTTTGTTTTTTGTCCGCTTCCAAGGCCAAACAAAACCCAGATCTCCTTTGATCCGACCCTATCCCGACCTCAAAATGAGTTCCAGCTAGGTGTAGCCCTACAGGCCCTACCGGTCCGGCTAACCAAGAGATTCTATTCCCAACAGCTGGGCTGTGCACCTGCAGGCGTTGCAAGATCTCCTGCTTCACGTTGGGACCTGGCGAAACTGAGCGTTGCTGCCAGCAAGCACTGGCTTTTAGAAGCCATTGAAACAAAAGCTTTGCCACACAAACTATGTTTCACAAAGCCTACTAACCTGTGCAATCGATTCACCAGCTGTGATCCTGCAAATCTTCGCTAACATCATGCAAGATGTGCAAGATATGCATTCTTGTTTTTAATACTTGTTTATCAAGTCGAAGAAACATGAAGAAACGCGTCTGGAGGCGCCCCAGGTCCAGAATTGTCCATCGCCACAACCAGCGCGCTCGGCCAGGTGTTCCAAGCCCGAGTCCTGAATGGTGACCAGCAATGGGGCACGGCGAATCATGTAGAATTTACATATTGATTGTCACGGATCGACGGGTCAATGGATGAACCCATAATATGCACAATAGAAAGTCATGTGAAAACCTCCTGGCGGCATAGATACTTATGTAACATATTCTTATGTGTGTTTATACGTATGTATACGTATATAAGTCAAGTGCCTATGCCTGTGTTGTATTGTGTTTTATTGTAGTGTAAGGCAGTGTAGCACAGGGTATGGTATTGTGTGGTATTGTACGGCATGGTACGGCATAGGATAATATTATAGTATTGGCATGGTACTTGGTTTAATGGGCAACGCAATGCAGTGCAAGTACATGCTAAATAACCAGGTAGATAATGATGAACAAGATATAGCATGATATAGCTATACTATGCTATGCTTATACAGTTCAATACACAGTCTTTCACACCAGTTCACACCCAAAAATACCAAACATCTGTCGAGGCCACAGCATCCCAGGGCTCCCAGCATCGCGCAACGTCAGCAACTTCCGGGAGCCATCTTCAAAGGTGCCCAACCTCAGCGTCGAACCACAGCCCTGCGGTACGGTGCTTCAATCGATTGAAGTGCCAACAAGTTTGAACCCATAGATGTTCAGTTATACACTTTATATCACTTTATATCACTTTATATCACTTTATACTTGCAAACTCTATGGAATGCCATGAAATGTTCCTTTATAAATCGGGCTGCTCAGTTTTGTCACCTTGTGTTGTCCATTTTGTGGCTATCGTTTCAACAGATTCTGAGCCTTCTTGCACAGCTGCCACGGACAGGTGCGGCTTTTGCATTCATTAATCCTCATCGAAAAACTTACGATAGCGCCATTAAGCACGATGGATGGGATGATCATCAAAAGATCAATAATTTTCACCTATTTTCACCAGGCTTTGTTCCCAAATCACCGAAAAAATGGTCATCCGTCGGGTTTCCCAACACTCGCAAATTGCAGTGATTCGATCGCGCCACAGGCTGCGTGATGAGGCGCTGTGCTTGCAAATGCCCGTGAACCTGTGGCCATTGGCAGAGGGCAACAGCGCAAACCTCATCACATCCTGATGGCCAATGGCAGCTACTTCAAAAAAGTATTCTACAGTCTTATTCAGAGATAGTTGCCACATGTTGCCACATGTTAAAATGGCGAAAGTCAAAAGAACTGACTGGTAATTCTGAAGATGCCCGTTCCAATGGCTGGGCGATATTTCAAGAGGCTTGCGACGCCTGGTAGGTCCTTAACGGCTCCCGCAGAGTCTTTTCGAAGACCTCTTCATCCCTGCAGATGGCCGTGGTGTGTCAACAAATCCTTCCAGAAATCTCACCGAAGGCCTGGAATCTGTGCAACTGTGAATGGTTTGGTGGTTTAAGACGGTGCTTCTGCCGAGGGGTGTCTTTTACACTTGCCGGTCCTTTGTCGTAGCTGTAAGTCCCGTATTTGCATGTTTGACATGGGAGTTGAGGGCCCAAAAGTGTCTGATCTTCATCTTCAACTCGTGGGGCCGAACCCACAACTAGTAGCTTCGGGAAACTTCTTCGTGAATGCAGCTGCAGCTTGATTTCCCTTGGCAAGTGAAATTGCCCTAGCTCATCTCGTGAACCATAAAAGTCCGAGGAGCATGATACCCACAGAGAGCGTGGTGAAGTATGCCTGCATCATCGCAGGCAAGGCAGCAAATGGGGGGGGACAGGATCGCAAAGGCACGGATGACCAAGTATCCCACGCATGGATTTAGTGACTTACTTTTCTGGCGAAATGCAAAAGCCACGCTCGTGGCCCATACAGTCGCGCCTTCCACGCGTCCCAGGATACAATCTGTTCCTCAACCTGCACCATATTATGTCTCAAAGAGATGGGGTCTCATGCAAAGTGATGGATTGATGACGCTACAGTAACAAGAAACAATAAAATGTACCAATGTACCTTCCAGGACTGGGTGTTTTGCATCGTGTCCTCGGGTGGACCTCTCATGTTCCTAACACCATCCAACACCCATCAACACCAAATCTATATAGAGGTCTTTTCTGAAAAGACAACGAGGTCACACCATCACCTTCAGTCTCAACAAGAATGACATCACGACACCCTGACTCCAAGTTGTCGCACCGAAGCAACCGCCCTCTGCGGCGGCTCTTCATTGGTCCTTCGGCAAGGCACACCTGCAGCCCTGGCATGCGGCAGACGGGCAAATCGCGGAAGGGTTATCAATTATCATGATTCTATGAGTTGTCTTCTGGATCTGAAGAACAACCTAACGCCACCAGAGCCCGATGAGATC
>CAMXCT020004743.1:0-30321 GCA_947184155.2 Cladocopium goreaui
TCTGTGTGTGTCTGTCTGTGTGTGTCTGTCTGTGTGTCTGTGTCTGTGTGTCTGTGTCTGTGTGTCTGTGTGTCTGTGTGTCTGTGTGTCTGTGTCTGTGTGTCTGTGTGTCTGTGTCTGTGTGTCTGTGTGTCTGTGTGTCTGTGTGTCTGTGTGTCTGTGTGTCTGTGTGTCTGTGTGTCTGTGTGTCTGTGTGTCTGTGTGTCTGTGTCTCTGTGTGTCTGTGTCTCTGTGTGTCTGTGTCTCTGTGTGTCTGTGTGTCTGTGTGTCTGTGTCTGTGTGTCTGTGTCTGTGTGTCTGTGTCTGTGTGTCTGTGTCTGTGTGTCTGTGTCTGTGTGTCTGTGTCTGTGTGTCTGTGTCTGTGTGTGTCTCTGTGTGTGTCTCTGTGTGTGTCTCTGTGTGTGTCTCTGTGTGTGTCGTGTGTCTGGTTTGTGATTGTGTCGTTTGTGTGTGTGGTCTGTGTGTGTGTGTCTTTTTTTTGTGTACTGTGTGTCTGTGTCTGTGTCTGTGTCTCTGTGTCTGTGTCTCTGTGTCTGTGTCTCTGTGTCTGTGTCTCTGTGTCTGTGTGTCTGTGTCTGTGTGTCTGTGTCTGTGTGTCTGTGTCTGTGTGTCTGTGTCTGTGTGTCTGTGTCTGTGTGTCTGTGTCTGTGTGTCTGTGTCTCTGTGTCTGTGTCTCTGTGTCTGTGTCTCTGTGTCTGTGTCTCTGTGTCTGTGTCTCTGTGTCTGTGTCTCTGTGTCTGTGTCTCTGTGTCTCTGTGTCTGTGTCTCTGTGTCTGTGTCTCTGTGTCTGTGTCTCTGTGTCTGTGTCTCTGTGTCTGTGTCTCTGTGTCTGTGTCTCTGTGTCTGTGTCTCTGTGTCTGTGTCTCTGTGTCTGTGTCTCTGTGTCTGTGTCTCTGTGTCTGTGTCTCTGTGTCTGTGTGTCTGTGTGTTGGTGTGCCCTGTGTTTGGTGTCCTGTGTGTGGTGTTCTGTGATGTGGTCTGTGTTATGTGTCTGTGTCCCTGGGTGTCTGTTCTGTTGTGTCTAGTGTCATGTGTGTCTGTGTCTGTGTGTCTGTGTCTGTGTGTCTGTGTGTCTGTGTCTGTGTGTCTGTGTCTGTGTGTCTGTGTCTGTGTGTCTGTGTCTGTGTGTCTGTGTCTGTGTGTCTGTGTCTGTGTGTCTGTGTCTGTGTGTCTGTGTCTGTGTCTGTGTCTGTGTCTGTGTGTGTGTGTTTTTTTTCCCACGCTCCTTTTCTGTTAGAAAGTCTGCGCACACTGCAACACAATTGTGTTGGCTCTCTTGAGAGAGGCTTTTCTGAGATGCCAAGCATGCAAATGCACAAAAGCTTGAGCGGCACCGCAGCTAATTGAAATGGCACATGCAAGGGTGTGAGACACGGCAGGATGTGAGACATGATGAGGAAGCAACAGCGTTTTTTTTTTTTAATACTGGTCATCTTGATACACTGGGCTACTGCCTCTTGGACCAGTTTCATTGCAGGGGTACACGCTGGGTTTCAGCGGGCATGCAAAGGGGGAATGGGGACAAGCCTGCGGGGAGCAGGGTGCAGGGGTATGATGGCCGCAACTGCTTGGTCTGAGCAGGTCAACGTCGGTGCATCATGGTGCCTAAATGGCATGGCACTAATAGATATGGTGAGAGGCGCCGGCAAGCTGGAGCTTCGCACAAATCGTGGCTCGCAGCAGCAAAAGTCATCTGATCAGTTGCAAAACCTGCACTTAGGGCAGTGCATACATTGTGGAGGCACTGGCAGGTGGTAGGCAAAATGCCATACCGTAGCAACACGATTTGGTGAGACAACATATTCATCGTTTTTTTTTTGCACTTCTTTTGGTGGTGCATTTTTTTTTTGCACTTCTTTTGGTGGTGCGATAACTCTGGGGTACACTTCGGGTTTCGAAGGGCTTGCAAGAGGGCATCAGTCTGGGGACTGATGGCATGGGCATAGCGCATCTGGTGCAAAGGCAGCATCGGAAAACAGATTATGTGGCAGCCCCGACATCTGTGCCATCTACAAACATGCTGAGCAAGTCCTGAGCTCCAAGTCTGGTGTTCGGGTCAGGTGGCCTGGGTGTCTGGCCTGTGTGGGCAGCAAGGTCGTGCAGGCTCATGTGATCAAAATCGCAAAGCCAGAAGCACGTGGCATTGCGCGTGAACCAAGTTGGCTCTTTCCACACCGGCACTGCAGGGACCCAATCATCCGTCAAAAGAAACATGTGCGGGTTTGTAGTGTTGGATTGCATCTGGACCCTTAACAGTGCACGACAATGGCCTGAAGCGTCAGCACCTAAGTGAGCAACTGCAGCTACCACTTTGTAAGTTTTCCAATGTACAGTGAGATCAGTGCCAGTGTAAACAGGGACTTCAATCCCCCAATGAAAGTTGACTGGGATGTCGCACTTCGTGATATGGCCAGCACCTGAGCGTATGTGCCGATCAATCTGCACATAAATCAACGGAGAGTCATGTGTGAGTGCACGCATCATGCCGTCTTGGTTGGACCAATCACGAATCAGCTGTCTCAGGGAGGTGGCATCATCATTCAGAAGCATGGGATCAAATTGAAGGACCATCGGTGTGTAGGTGGCATTGGAGTCTACTGTATCAGTAAGAAGGCCAATCTGTATCCTTTTTTCCCAACGCATGTCGATGCCAGCAATGCCAAGTCCCTGCATCAAGTGCGCCAGAAATTCCACTGGATCCCCTTGCTGACCGGCCCCTTGCCACGTAGCAATGATATTCTGAAGACATGTGATGCTAGAAAGATCAACAGGTTCAGAATTATGAGTCATGAGGAGGTGCGCCAGCTGGGTTCCTGATGGGCCCCATTGTGAAAGTGAAAACTGATCTGTGCTCAGGAGTGACCATAGCAGCGTCATGAAAGAGGCATTCATGTAGCACCAGTTGGTGTCATTGACCAGCTGAAGCTTTGCCAGTCCATCCAGCAACTGCCGTCTCGAGATCGCCGGTGTGTCGGGCATAGGGTCAGTCAGTGGCCCTGCTTGGTCTTGGTCTTGCCCTTGGACTTCGATTTGCCCGAGCCCTTGCCCATGAGATCCCGTAGTGCCAAGGCTGGCTTGCTCTGGGTTTGGGCGTGGCTCTTCATCGACAGGCCCAGTAGGCTCCACATCGTCGATCCTTGCAACGTTGTCAACAGAACTTGTAGATCGTCTGCACGCATGGATATTTGCCACATCCATGGGATGATGGAGTCCTGGCTGGAGTCCTTGGACGTCGGTTTCATCGAGTGGAATCGTATGGTCACTGAAGGGTCCTTGAGGATCTCCACCAGTTGTTCGGCATACTTGATCATCCTCTTGAGAGGGATTGGTGATTGTCCTGTCTGTCGGAGCTCCTGTGCATGAGGATTCCACCTGCGGAAAGGAAAGGCATTGTCCTGCGTCAGCACTCCATGTTGTCGGGCTAACATCTTCAACTGGTCGGTCTCGGCGCATTGAGCCAGTTTGGTCAGCCTGCTCAGCATCGTGTCCGCCAGGTGTTGGGCCAGGAAGCAGCGTAGAGGGATGTACTGCTCCATCTTGGATTGGTCCTGCTCCTTCTGCTGGGATTTCCACTCCGTCGCTTTCAGAACCAGCGATGGCAAGAGTGCCTGGGAGCCCGTTTGCATGAAGCAAACCCATGAGTCTTGTTTTTTCATCGCTTGTTGGTCGGCGTCCACTCGCAGAAGAAGGTGGCCCATTGCCGTCAACAGAGTCATCACCTCCGTGGCGTCTTCCCTTCTTGCGCTGTCCCGTTTGGCCTTTTTGCTCTCGGTGCCGTCGTCTGTTCTGTCGAACCTCTGAAGCTTCAGCAGGGGGCTGAGGTGTTTGAAGACATCCAACATCTCGGTGTCCTCCTGACTGATTTCTGGAGCTGCTTCCATAGTCTTTGCGTAGCAGATGAACTAGCTGCAAAACCACAGGACACTGATGTTGATAATGGATCTGAGCCAGAAGCTTGCGTGAGGCCATATCAGTTTCATCAGCTGTGATCGGATGGTTGAAGATCTGTAGGCACACATCGCATTTGTGATCTGCAGTGGCTTCACTCTGAATGGCATGGATGAGCTGTGGGAGAATTTTGTCATGCATGATGGCAGCTGAGGAGTGCACACTGAAGATATGATCGCGTAGTTCAGCCGGATGCATGCTCATGCCACATTGCAAGCAAGTGGTGCGGAAAAATTCAAGGCATAATGGATCAGTCCACAGCTGTGTGAATTGCCTTTGCATCAAACAAGCAGTGAGCCTAGGCAGCAATGGATGGTCCGCCAGTGCAATCAAAAACTGATGGATATGATCCTCCTCGAACTTCCATGGCAAGAGCACAGGAATCGTCGTTTTCAAGGCCATCATTCCAAGTTGCCTGAGGGGAACGCACACATGCTGAAGGCCACTGGCATTGGTTTGGGGATTGCACAAACAGCCATCTGGTTGGCAACTGGCAATGAGCAACTGAACAAGATTCATAGCATCATGCCATTCCTGATGATGAACCTGCTGCAAATGCAAAGACAAATCTCCAGCGCGCTGGAATTTGAGCTGGCATAGCTGGCATGTCAAGGTTAAGGCAAGGCGTTTCATGGGCGCCTGTCGCAATGACTGGATGTCGCCTTGAAAGAGCAGCTCCTGCCATTCATCCGTAATCGGAACAGTGGCTGGCTGTCGCAATGGATTGAAGCTAGGGCATTGTCCCAGTGTGATGTGGTGCCGAACTGCAGATTTATCTGCAAACATCTGCATGCAGTGAGAGCAAACTGGATTGGTGCCCAGCAGCATATCCCTCAGGGGGTCCCAGTCCTGTGTGTCAAGGCGATGTTCTTGATGTAAATGGGCATGCAGTGATCGTAGATCATGATGTTGCAAACCACAAACATCGCAACGCAGAACTTGATGGCCAGGCTGTTCATAGGATGTACCTGTAGAATCTGTGTTGACCAGGATCAGGGCTGCTTGGGTCATGATGGGGCATTGATGTGTCCGTCTGAATTCCCTGTCGCAAAATCTGCAGGGTGAATTGGATGCCTGAGATCTACAAAGCTGGCTGGCCTTCGAGAGAACGTGAGGCAACAACTGTCCATGTTGGATGCGCAGATGTTGGTTCAGTTCCTGTGGTCTGCCGCTGTACATGCCGCAAAGTATGCAATAATGAGTCAGATCCTTCAATGCTCTTGACAAGGATTGCAGGTCATCCCAGCGGCGCTCAGTGATGCAATCAAGCAGTGGTTGTCCATAAGGCTTTGAATGCAGCAAGGTCAAATGCTGTGCAGTTAATTTTGGTAGCCGGGTGTCCTCCTGCATCTTGTGGTCCTGTTTGGAGCACAGAAACTCACTGCCGTTGATGGTCAAGGCCTGGCAACAATTGCGCTCCAAATGAACGCAAAAATTCCTCCAGCTAGGAAATGTTTCGTGGCAGTGTGCACATTGTGGCAGACCCCTGGTGGCAAACGCTGCAACATCAACTAAGGTTGTTCGAAAAACCATCCTACCATGAACATGTGTCAGATGCCGTCGTAGATTGGGTAGGGAGTCAAAGATACATGGGCAATGTGGGCATACATGCATCTGAAGTCGCACCTCGTTTGCAGGAGTGTGCAGGTGAACCTGAAATTGTTCATTATAGGCAGAATGCAGCAGTTGCAAGAGGGCTGACAGGTGAGTCCAATCTGCTGTCCACAATATGTCGTCTGCTTGCAGCAGATTGAGTCGTTGACCAATCGTGGGTTTCAGCTGTGTCCCGGCATGCAGCAACAAAAGGAGCGGGTGTTCAAGTTGATACTGTTGAAGTATATGAACATGTGAATGCCCTGTTAAAAAGCTGTAGTCACCAACCATCACCCTGTACATCTTGAAAATACACTGTTGCAAAAGAAGTGCATCCCTGAGGGTGAATCCAACAGAAAAGATTCCGTAGGTGAGCGTTGACAGAACACAGGCACGCCACATGTGCAATCTGTACTTCAGGCCAATACGTTTGCATCTGAGCCATCTGCGCAGTCTGGAGAAAGTGATGTTGGCTGCATGGATGCGATGTTGAACCGTATGTTTCTCAAAAAGCCTGTACCCAATGTGAACTCCAAGATATTTGGTGTGACTGCAAAGTGGCAATCGTGAAACTCTTCCGCCGGCCCTAGGAATGAGGAGATGTGGTCCCTGTGAGTCAACCTGGATGATCTTGCGTGAAATGTCCCTGCAGTTGGTGCCCCCTATGGAAATCATGGCGTGAGACTTGTCCAGAGCAAGAGTGAGTCCCATGTCTTCAATCACATCTAACAGAATACCGATGCGTTTCAAAGCAAGTTGTAGCTCGGTTTCATTCAGGAAACAATCGCAGGAATGCAAATCATCAGCAAACATCGTCAGCTGCTTTTTAACCCACTCAGGTCCAAGTTGGCGGGAAAGTCTGATGAAGAGGGCAAGTGTGTAGCTGGACCATAAAACAGGGGCAGCACGGCATCCCTGTCTTACCCCTCTTCCTGTTCCCACCGCAGTGGAGGTGGCGCCCTGTGTAACGATGTAACTTGTATTGGAGTGCCACATCGCCAGTATGGCTACCAAGTCCTGGTTGATGTCAAGAGAGCCCAAAAAATCAAATAGGGGTTGACGGGGAACCATATCAAAAGCCTTTGAGGCATCAAGGCAAACTTGTACTCCCCCACAAATGGGCCTGCATTGATAGTCAGCCGCGCGTTGGTGAACACTTCGTCGCTGGTTCATTGTCAGACGGCGAACTTGCTCACAATGCAAAATGACCCGTCGGATGGCATCGTAAGTGGATCTTTGTGGAAGAAATGCCAGTTGGGGCCAACTACAAATTAGAGGTTTAACCTCTGTCGCAAACAAGGTGGTGAGAAGTCCTAAAATGCTTTTCCCCACAGGTTCCAACAAGGCCAAGGGTCTCAAGTGGCCCAGACGGTCGGGCTGCTTGCCAGGCTTATGGATGAACGTGAGGTGTGCAGTCTTCCATTGCGATGGAATGAAAATGGGCAGTGACCCCCACCATTCCTCTAGTTTGGGGTAAATGTAGTTGGCGACTGCATGTGCAGCTGTTTTCCAGCAAATTCCTGGAAGGCATGTACGGGCAACTGCTTTGGTGACCGGTGTCTGAGCCAGCTCTCTGATCAATGCATCTTTGGTGAACGGTACTCCAGGGGGTCTTGTGATGGAAATGTCAATAGTAGTGGCAGGCAGCCACAGCTCTTTGATGTAGGCACTGGTCAGGTCCAGGACCTCCATGGGAGAGGCTGGTGTGCCATTTGGCAGTCTGATTCTGATGCGCTTGCGCGGCTGTTTTGGGGTGTATTTCATCACAGCCTGATAAACAGCAAAGCTATCATTCCGGGTTGCCGCATGTGAGACTTCATCCATGAGATCTTGCATCTTCTGTTTACGGATGTGTTCGCTGTGAATGTGCAATTCCCATTTCATCTTGCGAAACTGGCCAAAGTGCCACCAGGCATGGAAAATGGCTTTGATCGACGTCTCACAATGTTGTCTCATCATGGCTCGATGATTCCATTTGGCACGGATGAGCTGTTGCTGTTTGGATTGGGATTCAGTTGCTGTTGACGACATCTGTGGTCGAAAAAATTGGTGAAACGTTGGCATCAGATGTTGATGCATCTCATCAATTAGTGTTTCCCGGTCTGGCTGTTGCAGGGTGAAAGCAGTGAAATTCTGGTGAAATGCTTCGTGAAACTCCTGCCAAGTGTGGGTGTTGGAAACCCAGGCTTGTCGACTCTTAAGTCGTTGTTGAAAAGTGCAAGTGCCCTGCTGTGCAGTCTTCGTGTAAACGTGTGGAACCTTACGAATGGAGCACAGCATAGGGATATGGTGCGCACCTGTGAGTGGCAAAAATCCCGCCTGTGGAAAAAATTTCACATCAAGTGCATGTTGATCCACATCAGCATGTCGCATCAAGAAGTGGTCAATTCTGGAGTCATGAAGTCCATTGACAAACGTCGGAGGATGCTTGGCATTCCAACTGTTGACAGCATTCAAATGATATTTCCGTAAGATCTCAATGAAACAGTGCATGTCCTTGTGTCTGGGGCCATGACAGAGCCTGTGATCCCGCGTGTAGCACGTAGTGCCAACAAAGGGATGAGTCTGCTGTAAACTGCAATTGAAATCTCCGGCAATGAGTAAAGAGTTTCGATTAGGTATCATGGAAATGGTCTGATCCAAAAGTCCCCAAAAATCTTTACGCAGTTGTTGGCGATGAGTGCTGTGATCATCAGAATGCTGGTAGCAGCCCAAAATGTCTACCGATCTTCTAGCTTGATGAATTCGAAGATGTCCAATGCGTCCAGGCATGGCACTGGCAAATCCAATGGCATCAGGTGGACAAACCGAGGTTTGGATGAGAAATAGTAGTCCGTTAGCACGGTCATCAGCTGTTCCAGTATGGACGTGGTGCCAATGTTGATCTGACCACTCAGCTTCAAATGACCACCGTGTTTCCTGAACCACCAAAACATCAATCTCGGCCGCAAGAGCCCAGTGTTTCACTTCTTGTAGGCGTTGTTGGGATAAGCCACCAACGTTGACCTGGCCAACTTGCAATCGATGCCTTGGTGCAAAATGCTTGTTGTACCTGACAGGGTGCATCTTTGGTCTGCGGTCAGGCTTTGGCGGATGCACTGATGGAAATTGATCAGCGGTGAAACATTTGCCACGGTACCAGGCGCAGCCAGTCAGCTGAGCTCTTCGAATGGCCCTACGGAGGCTTCTTTTCTGTACATGGGAAAAAGCTGCGGCATGCATGTGACAGTCTCGATGGCCGTAGCCGCTTCGCAGTGTCTGGTCATGGCTGTTTGCTGGAAAAAGGTTGGTCCAGGCAGTGATATCATCTTCAGCTTCAGCACCGGTCCATGACATACCGGAGCAACCCTCACCCCCAGCCTGCATATTGAGAAACACCAGGGTGCCAAAAAACAGGAATCTGAAATAGCGCTTTGGAGTCCAGTCAAGGTTTCTTTGTGCAGGCTGCCCGGACTTGGGACCGGGTTTGCAGTGCAGGGGATATGGCCAGGTTTGGCAGCAGCAAGTTATGATCTTGCAGATTAGGGTCACAGGGGAAATAGGGATTAATTGAGCCAGTGATAAAAACTTATGTATGAGAATGAAAATTATCAAATGTGCAAATAGAGGCCACGATGGATTATGGGTAAGGGGTTCGGCATGCAGTTGATTATCAACAGGCCAGGACAGGAATGGCTGTGAATATATTGTGATTTTTCTGGCGGCGGCCAGTGACGCTGGTGGGTTGCAAAACTGGGTGGACCAATCCACTTGTGCAGAAGCACAGTGCACTGTATACGCCAGGGCAGTAAGTCCCCACCGGTGCAGGCAATCAACCGTCGCTGTTGGGATGGCACCTGAAAGTGTTGTCCACCTGTGCAGGAGCTTCCATGCAAACAGTTGTCCCAATAGCCAAACTGTCCAGAAATCCAGAATCCACCAGTGATCTATGTCAGTCAATGTCCAGGGAGTAACAAGGGCAATGCACTTCCACAGGCCAGCCACAAAGCGCCAGGGGCCTACCCTGCAGTGTGTGGAGAGTGCAAGCGCCGTGTTCAAAACGAGCACTGTTGTAAAAAGGGCCAGCAAGGAACGGGGAGCCCACCCCCGATCTGTATCAAATGAAACCCAGGGACAAGCAGAGTGGGTGCCCAACCCAAATATTCTGAAAAGCTGCTGTCTGTTGTTGTAAAGGCCGTCAAACGATGTCACACCTGTCACAAAAATCTGGATTGTAGATGTACCTGTCAAGATGTAGAGGGCCAGCCAACAAAAGGGAGCCCACCCCTGGTTGAAATCAAGCAATCTGTGGCAATGTTGGGAAAAAGTGGCGCCCCACCTGTATCCAAATTTGATGCTTTGTCCAATGTTGTGGAAACGCAGAAAATCGTGTTGATCACTCCCAAGGCCAGTAAAATGTACACAGGAGCCTACCCTGCAGTGTTGGGAGAAATCAAATGATGAATGAATTGCACAAAATGGTGTGAGAAGAACCTGGCAAAATCCAAAAATCCGCCGCAATGTCAGAGAGTGCCAATCGTCAGGCTGCAAGGGAGCCCACCCCACTGAAAGGGCCAGTAAAATAAAAACCCAAAGCCAAATGAGCCTGAGACTCCAGAGAGACCTGACCCCGACTCTGATCGTCGTTGTGGCAAGATGGATTGAAGGGACTGAAACAGTCCAAATGAGGCAAGCTGAGAAAACGCAATGAACGATGGCTGCACAGCAACGAAATCAAATGGCCCAAAAAGGAAGCAAATCGGAATTCCCGCGGCCCAGTGACTACAAGTTTCCCAATGGAAACGCTTGCGTGCAGTACTCGCGACTGCAAAGGGGCTTGTGTGAGTGTGTGTTTTTTCCTACACGCCTTTTCTGCTATGCTCCAAAGGTCTGTGCCAGCCATCAACGATATTGTGTCGTTGGTTCCGTCAGTGCGGAAACTTTCGGCCTTGAAACTGCAAAAGGAAAAATGAAAACCCGGGTCAGGTGGTCGGAAAAAGTTTGGACCTTGGTCGCCTTTCATGTTGATTTAGCCAGGCAAAGTCGCTCCATGTTGAGCTTGCAGCAAATGAATGAAAGCCTGATCTGAATGGTCATCAGGGGCTGCTTCAAGAATGGTGCCATCGCTTTGCACGTTGTACGACGGCAACTTCAAGCAGTCTGTGCGGATCATCCATACGACGGTCAAATTGCTTGCAAACCAGGAAGGAAATTGCCAGAGAGGAGTTGGATATTGGTCATCTTCGGTCATGAGCCAAGCAGCTGGGTTGCCAGGCGGCACTACTGTGGGTTGAATCTTAAGCAACGCCTTGCAATGTCCAGCTTGATCCTGTCCAAAATGTGCAATGCATGCCACTGGAATGTATCCTGCAGTATTACAAGCAATGCCTGAGGGTCGGAAAACCGGCATCATGATTTCTGTGTCAATGTCCAAACGGCACATGCTTTTAACAGCCTGATTGTCAGCGTCTTGGTACATTCTGTCAATATGAAGGCAGAGACATACCGGCGCATCCAGGAGGGCTGTCTGCATCGCAAGCTCCTGAGACCAAGCAGTCACCAATGATGCAAGTTGGCAATGTCCAATGTGATGAGCATGGCTAGGGATGTACAATATGATGGGCATGAAATTGCTGTTGCTATCATGTAACTGCAGCCCTTCAGATGTCGCAACCCTTCTTTCCCAACGCATGTCAAATGCTGCCGGGCGCAGCCAACGCAAGACTCGATGTGCACATTCTGCACAGTCTTGCTGTTCCCCATCAGCAATCCAATCTTGCACCACTTGCAGAAACCAAGCCGTCTCACTCAGCGTAGCCGGTTTGTTGGCATGCTTCAGCACAAATTGGATCAGTTCTGCATGGTGCTCTCCCCAAAGATCTGTCAAAGGAACTTGCAGACTCAAAAGCGTCCACAGCAAACTGTGTACCGTGCTATTAGCAAAGCACCAGTTGCGATTGTTGGTCAAACGCAAATGTCCTGCCAACTTCGTGAGCTCCTCCACAAGCTGTGGTGCTAGACTGCATTCTTGCCCGTATTCATCTTCTGCTTCGATTTGCCTTTGCCTTTGCTCTGGCCTTTGCCCTTGTTCTGTCCCGTCAGGTTCTGGAGCATCGTGGCCATGGGGGACTGGGCAAGGGTGTGCTGCTTCATCGTTGCTCCCACCACCATCCATATGGCGTTGTGCGCAAGGTGCGCCAGCAACTCGTAGGCCCGATCGCTCCTGAGGTTGATCTGCAATCTCCACGGCACTGTGCGCTCCTTCTGTGCATCCGGGGCTTTCAGGGCGTGGAATCGGATGATCAAGTCCTTGTCCACCATCATTTCTAGCAGCTCGGTCATGTGCTGCTCCATCTTCTTGGCACTCACCGGCTGCTTCTTGTCCAATACCAGCGTTTGAGTCTGTGGATCCCATCTGTGAAATGGGAAGCTCTTGTCCTTCAGGATCAGCCCCTTGGCCAAAGACGTCTGGTAGAGCTCGTCTGTCTCCTTGCTTTCCACGATCTTGCCCGCCCGTGTGCGCATGACTTCCAGCAGCGCCAGCAACAGATGCTGCCTCAGAGGCCTCATCTGGGATTTGGATGCAGTTTCCATCTGCTGTTTCCACTGCACCGATTCCTGGAGGAGGATGTGAAGAGCTCCTGTTGGATCTGGATTCAAAAAAAGTATGAATTGATCCATTTTTCTCAGGCTGTGCAACTCTTGATCGTGGCGTATGAGTAGCTGCGCCATGGTGGTCAGCATTCTCATCGCCGGTGTGGGTGTTGCGGGCGCTGGTGGGTCTGCCATCTCCAAGTCGAGATCGTTTGGAGCGCCTTTGCGGCGCACTTTGGGCTCCCTGGGATTCTCTGCTAGCTTGAGCGTTTTGTCCTGGAACATCGGTGCCAGAGCGTCGAAGACTTCTCTCATCTGTGCTGATGCTGCCATGTCGGACAGTTCCATGTTGCAAAATCCCTCCGTTGAGAAGAGCCCCAAAGAGTTGTGCGATCTGTATCAAAACAGGGCACGAGCCCCGCAGATGTGAAAGGGCAAGCTGTGCTCGAGCAGCCAAAGATTCATCAGGACGCAAAGCGGCTGGCAAATTGTAAATGAGTTGGCACAAATTGCACTGGAAATCATCTACATTCTGTTGAAAAACTGTGGGCAGCAGCTGTTCCATGTAGAAAAGAAACATTTCATGGCCACATGAGTGCTCCTCCCGGAGATGCAGCGCCAAGTCTGATGTCGCCGGCTGTGCACCACACAGCAAGCAATGCGAGCGCAGCAGTGCCAGAATCTCAGGGTCCTGCCAGACTGAGGTAAAAGCTCGATGCACAAGAGCTTGCTCAAGCCTGTATTGGGGGGCCCGTGGTAGGGTCTCAGCAAAAATGGCCTTCAGCAGGCTGTCCGTGATGACTGTCGGTGCAAAGGGTTCAGTGCCCATGCGGTGAAAAGCCATTGCCAGCTGCCTGAACGGGACACAGATGTGATGACCCCTCTTGGTTCCTGTGGTAGGATTGCAGAAACATTGATATTGATAGTAGGCATCAACCAGAATCAAAGTCAAACGCTGTGATTGCCTCCACAATCTGGAGTGAGCAGATTGAAGGTGCAAGGAGAGATCTGCCGCACGTTGACATCCCTTGCCACAAGCCTGGCAAACCACCGTCAACCTCATGCGCACTGCTGGAACCCGCAACACTTCAAGGAATTTGCCATCCAAACATGCCTGTCTCCAAAGTGCATCCACCGCAAGCGTTTCTGCTGACGCCTGGGGATTAAAGTACTCACATCTGCCTTGCACTATGTGAGATTTGAGTCCACCAACCGTGAGGAACAACTGGCCACAATGTGAGCATGCTGAGGATCCATCGATGGAGTCCCTGCTGGCATTAAAGGATAGCCCTTGTAGCCCATGTTCAGCCTGCAAGTGTTGGACTAGGTCTGCCGCTGACTGGAAGCATTGGAGACACAATTCACACCTCCTACGGACTTCATGAATGGGCTCCGCCTGTGATGCCTCCACTCCAGCGCCATTCACCAACAAGACTGCAATCTGAGACCAGGTGGGGCATGAATGCGTCTTAAAAAGCGCTCCACAACATTGACAAGGGCTCTCATCTGAAAAGATGTTGGTGAGCTGCACTGCTTTCTGAGGCGCATACTCCCATAACTCTGGATGTTGCAAACGAAAATGTTGATGAAGTTCTTGGCATCTCGAAAAGTGAAATGAGCAAATAATGCATCGTGAAGACAAATATTGGCAAATCTCACTGTCTGCAGTCACCTTGGTCCAGTCGCGATCGTGCACCACTTGAAGCAGTCTCTCACCAAATACCTGCGTTTTGAGATTGTGCAACTCTTCCGCAGTGATCATTCTCAATCCTCTGGTGGCTGAGTCGGCCATGTTGGGTTGCATGATGTTCAGGGTGCCTAGTGCAGCTCTAGTAGATGAAGAACTCGTCGTGCAGGACGATGGTCCCGTGAGCAGCACCTGACAGCCGCGCTCAATATGAGCTGAGAACATGCGCCATGTCGAGAATGTGGTGTGGCAGTGCTTACATGTTGGAAGACCATTGGCTGTGAAGTGTGCCTGCTGAACAAACTGCGTGCGATACATCTGAGATCCATGGGCAACCGTGCAGTGTCTGCGAAAAACGCTGACATTCTCTGTGCAAAAATCACACTGAGCACATTGGAAAAATGGGGTGTTGTAGGCATGCTGCGCCTCAAGGTCCCTGGACGTCACCAAGGTTGCAGTGGCCTGCATTTGTTCCAAACGGGACATCAAATCAGGAAGATGATCCCACGTGATCGTGTGAGCCAGGTCATGATCTGAAAACAATGCACTTCTTGTTGCCTGTGTCCTCAGAAGTCCAGCCGCAGTGCCATACAGCAGGTGCAGCGGGGTGGGAAATCTGTGAAGAGCTAGAGCCTGTTGGTTGTTCCTTCTGGTGTAAAAGGCGTGATCATGAAGCAGTTTTCGAAGCATGATAGTGATCTGTGTTTGTGCTTTCTGAATGCCAACTGTTGTCAGGCCTGTAGCAAAAATTCCATAAGTCAAAATGGGATAAACGCAACAGTGCCAAAGTTTGTATCTCTGCTTGATTGTCAGGCAATGTCTTCCTGTGAGCCACCGCTGCAACCGTCGAAATCCAGTGTTCATCAAGCTCAATCGATGTTTCAGGCTGGCATCTTCAAAATTGCTGTAGCTGATCAGCACCCCAAGATATTTGGCTGATTTGCGTATTGGGATTTGCATCTCATCACCATCAGGCAGAAACACTCGCAGTTTTTCTCCATCACGGTCTCGCTGCACCAGTTGTTTGCGCAGAGCATGACTATGGCAGCCCTTCAATTCCAACAGAGCCACTGATTTGCCAGGATTGATTTGCAGCTCCAAAGATCGCAAGGTCCAAAAAATGATACCCAAAGTCTTATGAAAGCAAGCAAAATCATGTGCCGTGGTGAACTTGGCTCCGATATGGAAATCGTCAGCATAAATTGTCAAGTGTGTTTGAATCCAACTAATGGGGACATGGGCCATCAAGTCATGCAGAAAAAGGAGAACAAAAAGGTTAAACAGTCCTGGAGCTGCCTTGCAGCCTTGGCGCACGCCACGGCCAATTGACACCGGACTATCCACCTGATCATGTTGTACAAAGTACACCGTGTTTTCATGCCACTCCATCAGCAATTGAATCAGGGACTGGCTAATGGGCAGATTTTGGAGTCTACTAAAAAGTTTGCCACGATGAACACTGTCAAAAGCACGTTGAAGGTCCAAAAAAAATTTGAAGCCCTCCATACAGCTGATGTCGCGTTGCTCCTGATGCTCTTTGATGCGGGGTGGATCTGTGCAGGCCCAGTAGGTGTCGCACATCAGCACAATGTATGCTGACTCTTCTAATTGCATCCAGGGATGACCGGTGTTCCATGAAACCCCAAATGGGAAAAAGAGTCATATGGTGGTACACCTCCTTCATGACAAGTTGAATCAAAAGCCCTATGACAGCCTTACCTACCGGTTCCTGGAGTGCCAACGGCCTCAAATTTTGGGGGGAAACCGGAGGCTTGGAAGGTTTCGGGATTAAGAAAAGCCAGCCATGTCGCCATGAATCGGGTATCTTGGGGGGATTAGTGGCCCACCAATCAGTCAATTTCGCATGGAGTAATGGAGCCAAAACGGATGCATGCTGGCGCCAAACCATGCCAGGTGAGAATGGCTTTGCCACCGCTTTACTCGGTGGGATCTGACTCAGTGCCCGTTCAAGCTGCTGCACCGTGAATGGCACGCCTGGGGCGCTATCAAAATGCAAATGCAGGCGGGCTGGTCCAGCCCAGGTGCTGGCGACAAACTGGTTCAACATAGCTGCACTTTCCACCGGGCTGGCCATATGTCCATCATCTGTGCGCAACTGAATTTGCTTTCTGGGTTGTTTGGGGGCATATCTATTAATTATCTGGAAAAGTTTATGGGTGTCATGCCTCCGTGCAGCGGCTTCAGCTTGTGCAACAACATCAAAAAACAAATTCTTGCGGGTTTGGAAGGCCAATTTTTTGTGAGCCCTTCGAAGTAAACAGTATTTTGTGGCATGGTACCATCCCTTAAAGATGTTTGGCAACGTTCCCAGTCCTAGCCTCTGCATGCATCTACGATGATCCCACTTGTTGAGCAATGTGGGAAGAGCAGATTGCCAAGCCGCAGGACTGCGCGTGTGCTTGCCAGCTGGAAAATGCTCACAAAACTGGTGTAGCACATCTCGATGCAGGATCTCCATGAAGTCATCAGCAGGAAGGTCAGCACGAGCAAAGTGTGCCGCAATTTGGGTCTGTGTACAGTCAACAAAACTCAGCCAGTCAGAGTCCTGTGCCAAATATGATTGTCTGCTGGCCTGTCTTTGTTGCAGCGTGACCCGTTGAATTTTATGCTGTGAAAAACTGGGGATCCAATGCTTGGCCAGAGTGCACATCATAGGGACATGTCCAAAATCAGTTTGATGAAGGAAAGGAGAGTCCCATAGATATCTCACCTGTCGAGCAGTGCCATCAGCGTACGGTTGTCGCACGCAGAAGTAGTCCAGTCTGCTGGCCTGGCTCCCATGCACAAATGTTGGGCCCAAGGCCGCGCTCCAGCTATTGAGATCAAAATTTGTTGGAAACGTGCTGCATCCGGGTGAATCAGCCCTGTGCAAAGACTCCCACGCCATCTAAAAGATCCAGTTCCAATGTTCTGTCCTGACGCACCCAGAGAGCAGTTGAAATCTCCAAAGAGGATCAATCCATTGCGACTAGGGAGACCTGTCAAAACAGTTTCCAAAAGAGTCCACCATTTGGACCTAGCCTGGCGGCAGGAAGCCGTGGGCTGAAAGGTGTGCTGGTAGCACACCAGCAAGTCCAGGCTGCGTGGCTGTAGATTCAGCCTCACATGTGCCAACCTGCCACTGTCATGTAGCTGCCATTGAATCTGTGAAGCCGCGCATACTCTTGTGGAAATCAGGAGCAAGATGCCTTTTCCACGTGGTTCACCTTCTCCTGAATGAATCATGTGCCAGTGTCCATCGGTCCATTGTGCATCATATGTCCATCTAGTCTCGACAAAAGCAGCTATGTCAATCTGATTCAAGGTAAGCCATGCCTTCACCTCATCCAATTTCGGTGTGGAGAGGCCACTGCAATTCCATTGCCAGACTGAGAGGCGACGCTTACTTGCATGATGTTGGTTGCATCTGTGAAGATCTGTGTTCCATTGACCATGAGTGCCGGGTTGAGCGCGTTGTGAGGGAAGGGCACAGCCCATACGCTCAAAATCAGCAGTGCAAAAAAGCTTGCCTTTGTACCATGCCAGCCCTTGCTGTAAGGAGCGTCGATAGGCCCTCTGCAAACTTCTCTTTACCACCTTGTTCTGTTTCTTCCTTGCAGTGTCAGGCACAAATGATGTGCCGAAGCACGCCTGGGGCTGCAAGCCATGTAGCTTCGTTCCCATGTCAAGATGCCCATGGGATGTGTTCAGAACTTCAGCGGCCATCATGGCCTGGCCGCAACCCTCGCCCCATCCACCCTGCCAAAGAGTCATGTAAGTGAAGATGAGAGACAAGAGCCAAAGGCCCTGTCTCGTGCAGCTCTTGGTAGGGTGGCGTCTGGATTTGGGACCAGACGTGCCCCGTTGAGTGCGGGTGCCCCCGATGGAGCAACTGGTCGTCACTGCTGAAATTGCCTGTTCACTTGCGATCCAAAATGAGCCACCAACTAGACGACGGATGGCCCGAGAGCGTAGACGAGCAAAGTCTTCTGTTGCTAGTATGGAGACACTAAATTACAAGACAATATATTGAAGATGTATTATAGGCAGACGAGAAGAGTAGTTTCAAAACAATATATTACAAGTACAAGACAATAGTTTGCATCGTATCTTTCGTAAAGTTGCAGACAGACGCTTTTACACACAGAACTGTTTACAGACAGACGCTTTTATTATACACACAGAGGCTTTTACACACGGACGCTTTTACACACAGAGCTTTTACACACAGACGCTTTTACACACAGACGCAAATACACACAGAGACTTTTACACACAAACACGTTTACACACAGACGCTTTTACACACAGACACTTTTACACACCAACACTTTTACACACAAATATTTTTACACACAGACGCTTTTACACACAGACGCTTTTACACACAGAGACTTTTACACACAGACGCAAATACACACAGAGACTTTTACACACAAACACGTTTACACACAGACGCTTTTACACACAAACACTTTTACACACAAACACTTTTACACACAGAGACTTTTACACACAGAAGCTTTTACACACAGACGCTTTTACATACAAACCCTTTTCCACACAAACACTTTTAAACACAAACACTTTTACACACAAACACTCTTACACACAGGAGCTTTTACACACAGACGCTTCTACAGACAGAGACTTTTACACACAAACGCTTTTACACACAGACGCTTTTACACAGAGACCCTTTTACATACAGACTATTTTACACACAGACGCTTTTACACACAGACGCTTTTACACACAAACGCTTTTACACACAAACGCTTTTACACACAGAGACTTTTACACGCAGACGCTTTTACACACAGAAGCTTTTACACACAGAGACTTTTACACGCAGACGCTTTTACACACAGCTTTTACACACAGACGCTTTTACATTCAGACGCTTTTACACACAGACGCTTTTACACACAGACGCTTTTACACACAGACGCTTTTACACGCAGACGCTTTTACACACAAACACTTTTACACACAGACGCTTTTACACACAGACGCTTTTACACAGACGCTTTTACACACAGACGCTTTTACACACAGACACTTTTACACTCAGAAGCTTTTACACGCAGAAGCTTTTACACACAAACACTTCTACACACAGACGCTTTACACACAGACCCTTTTACACACAGACGCTTTACACACAGACCCTTTTACATACAGACTCTTTTACACACAGACGCTTTTACACACAGATGCTTTTGCACACAGAGACTTTTACACACAGGCGCTTTTACACACAGACGCTTTTACACACAGACGCTTTCACACACAGCCGCTTTGACACACAGACACTTTTACACACAGACGCTTTTACACACAGACGCTTTTACACACAGACGCTTTTACACACAACACTTTCACACACAGAGGCTTTTACACACAGAAGCTTTTACACACAGAGGCTTTTACACACAGACGCTTTTACACACAGGCGCTTTTACACACCGACGCTTTTACACACAGACGCTTTTACACACAGACGCTTTTAGACACAGACGCTTTTACACACAAACTCTTTTACACACAAACACTTTTACACACAGACGCTTTTACACACAGTCGCTTTTACATACAGACACTTTCACACACAGCCGCTTTGACACACAGACACTTTTACACACAGACGCTTTTACACACAGACGCTTTTACACACAGACGCTTTTACACACAGACGCTTTTACACACAGACGCTTTTTACACACAGAGGCTTTTACACACAGAAGCTTTTACACACAGACGCTTTTACACACAGACCCTTTTACACACAGACGCTTTTACACACAGACGCTTTTACACACAGACGCTTTTTACACACAGACACTTTTACACACACACAGGCGCTTTAACACACAGAAGCTTTTACACACAGACGCTTTTACACACAGACACTTTTACACACAGACGCTTTTACACACAGACGCTTTTACCAAGAGCTCCTTACACAAGAGGCTTACACTCCGAAGCTTTTACACACAGGCGCTTTTACACACAGAAGCGTGTACACACCGAACTTTTTACACACACAAACACTTAACACACAGAGGCTTTTACCACAGAAGTTTTACACACAGGCGCTTTTACACAAACATACGCTTTACAACAAGACGCTTTTACACAACAGAAGCTTTTACCACCCCCCACAGGCGCTTTTACACACAGACGCTTTACACAGCAAACGCTTTTACACACAGAGCTTTTACACACAGCAGCTTTTACACAACAGACTGCCTTACACACAGACGCTTTTACCAACAGACGCTTTTACACCAGAAGCTTTTACACACAGACTCCGTTACAACAAAGACAGCTTTACTTACACAGAAGCTTTTACCACACAGTAAGTGTAAAATCGCAGTTTTGACGTCCAACGTCCATTTCGTGCGTAAGGGTTGCGATTGACAACTCACAGTCGCAATTTTTCTTCAGTTTTTGACGTCCAACGTCCATTTCGTGCGTAAGGGTTGCGCGGGACACTTCAAAGTCGCAATTTTTCCTCAGTTTTTAACGTCCAACGTCCATTTCGTGCGAAAGGGTTGCGCGGGACGCTTCAAAGTCGCAATTTTTCCTCAGTTTTTAACGTCCAACGTCCATTTCGTGCGAAAGGGTTGCGCGCGACCAATAAAAGTTGCAATTTTTCCTCAGTTTTTGACGTCCAACGTCCATTTCGTGCGAAAGGGTTGCGCGCGACCAATAAAAGTTGCAATTTTTCCTCAGTTTTTGGCGTCCAACGTCCATTTCGTGCGAAGGGGTTGCCGGCGACGCTTCAAAATCGCAATTTTACCTAGGTTTTGGACGTCCAACGTCCATTTCGTGCGAAAGGGTTGCGTTTCGTGGCGCTCCGGCGGCACCGCCCCCGCCTTAAGAGAGAATAGAAGAAGAGCGAGAGGAGATCTGCAGATGTGAAGGTGTAAAGATCTAGATCTGCAGGTGTGAGGGTGTGAAGATGTGAAGATCTAGATCTGCAGGTGTGAAGGTGTGAAGATCTAGATCTGCAGGTGTGAGGGTGTGAAGATCTAGATCTGCAGGTGTCAGGATGTGAAGATCTAGATCTGCAGGTGTGAGGGTGTGAAGATCTAGATCTGCAGATGTGAGGGTGTGAAGATCTAGATCTGCAGGTGTGAGGATGTGAAGATCTAGATCTGCAGGTGTGAGGGTGTGAAGATCTAGATCTGCAGATGTGAGGGTGTGAAGATCTAGATCTGCAGATGTGAGGGTGTGAAGATCTAGATTTGCAGGTGTGAAGGTGTGAAGATCTAGATCTGCAGGTGTGAGGGTGTGAAGATCTAGATCTGCAGATGTGAGGGTGTGAAGATCTAGATCTGCAGGTGTGAAGGTGTGAAGATCTAGATCTGCAGATGTGAGGGTGTGAAGATCTAGATCTGCAGATGTGAGGGTGTGAAGATCTAGATCTGCAGATGTGAGGGTGTGAAGATCTAGATATGCAGGTGTGAAGGTGTGAAGATCTAGATCTGCAGGTGTGAAGGTGCGAAGATCTAGATCTGCAGGTGTGAAGGTGTGAAGATGTAGATCAGCAGATGTGAAGGTGTGAAGATGTAGATCGGCAGATGTGAGAGTGTGAAGATCTAGATCTGCAGGTGTGAAGGTGTGAAGATCTAGTATAACGGCTGCTTTTTTACGAAGAACCCTTCGCAGGCGCTCTCGGGAAAAAAAAAAAGCAAATGGGTCCCGTGAATCGCCGACTAAAACCACATGATATTCATTTGAATAGATGTATCGGAACTCATCCTCCGACATGTCTCCAAGATGAGATCGCTTGCACCCCACAACTTCCAACACCCATGCCACTTCCTCATCCTCCGGCGGTCCTCCACGCGGCCATTGCCGAGCGGCCCAGACAAAATTGAACGGCGCAGTGATTCCCGAATTATTTATTTTTTTTGTCCACCGCTCATAATTTGAATGAAAACAACACATATATGTTTTTCGTGCTATACATCACATAGATCCACTGCATCGTAACCAAACACTGCAATTCTCGAGATCTCATGGACTGACCCTACAGAAACCTCGAGAAGTGCAAGAAATGTTACAGATACCCGTTTGCCAATCCTCACTTGTTTCACGAACATTCAGCGTACATATAAGAATATGGATGTTCACTCTGTGCACAATGCATCTTGTCTCTACGTCCACGTCTGAGCCCAGGAAAGAAGTACTTGGTAAAATGTTACAGATACCCGTTTGCCAATCCTCACTTGTTTCACGAACATTCAGCGTACATATAAGAATATGGATGTTCACTCTGTGCACAATACATCTTGTCTCTACGTCCACGTCTGAGCCCAGGAAAGAAGTACTTGGTAACCTCTACAACTCCTTTACACAGAAACACTTTTACACACAGACGCTTTTACACACAGACGCATCGCTTTTACACACAGACGCTTTTACACACAGACGCTTTTACACACAAAAGCTTTTACACACAGACGGTTTTACACACAGACGCTTCTACACGCAGATACGTTTTACACACGCACACACGCTTTCACACACAAACGCTTTTACACACAGACGCGTTGACACACAAACGCTTTTACACAGGACGCTTTTACACGCAGATGCTTTTTACACACGCACACACGCTTTCAAACACAAACGCTTTTACACACAGACGCTTTTACACACAGACACTTGTAAAGAAACGAAAGCGTCCATCGCAATTTTTCCTCAGTTTTTGACGTCCAACGTCCATTTCGTGCGAAAGGGTTACGATTGACCAAGTAAAATCGCAATTTTTCCTCAGTTTTTGACGTCCAACGTCCATTTCGTGCGAAAGGGTTACGATTGACCAAGTAAAATCGCAATTTTTCCGCAGTTTTTGACGTCCAACCTCCATTTCGTGTGTAAGGGTTGCGATTGACACCTCAAAGTCGCAATTTTTCCTCAGTTTTTGACGTCCAACGTCCATTTCGTGCGTAAGGGTTGCGCGGGACACCTCAAAGTCGCAATTTTTCCGCAGTTTTTGACGTCCAACGTCCATTTCGTGCGAAAGGGTCGCGATGGACAAAGTAAAGTCGCAATTTTTCCTCAGTTTTTGACATCCAACGTCCATTTCGTGCGAAAGGGTTGCGCGGGACGCTTCAAAGTCGCAACTTTTCCTCAGTTTTTGACGTCCAACGTCCATTTCGTGCGAAAGGGTTGCAATGGACAAAGTAAAATCGCAATTTTACCTCAGTTTTTGGCGTCCAACGTCCATTTCGTGCGAAAGGGTTGCGTTTCGTGGCGCTCCGGCGGCACCGCCCCCGCCTTAAGAGAGAATAGAAGAAGAGCGAGAGGAGATCTGCAGATGTGAAGGTGTGAAGATGTAGATCGGCAGATGTGAGAGTGTGAAGATCTAGATCTGCAGGTGTGAGGGTGTGAAGATCTAGATCTGCAGGTGTGAGGGTATGAAGATCTAGATCTGCAGATGTGAGGGTGTGAAGATCTAGATCTGCAGATGTGAAGGTGTGAAGATCTAGATCGGCAGATGTGAGGGTGTGAAGATGTAGATCTGCAGATGTGAGGGTGTGAAGATCTAGATCTGCAGGTGTGAGGGTGTGAAGATCTAGATCTGCAGGTGTGAGGGTGTGAAGATCTAGATCTGCAGATGTGAAGGAGTGAAGATCTAGATCAGCAGATGTGAAGGAGTGAAGATCTAGATCAGCAGATGTGAAGGAGTGAAGATCTAGATCTGCAGGTGTGAGGGTATGAAGATCTAGATCTGCAGATGTGAGGGTATGAAGATCTAGATCAGCAGATGTGAAGGAGTGAAGATCTAGATCCGCAGATGTGAAGGAGTGAAGATCTAGATCAGCAGATGTGAAGGAGTGAAGATCTAGTATAACGGCTGCTTTTTTACGAAGAACCCTTCGCAGGCGCTCTCGGGAAAAATGCAAAAATGAGAAGAGAGCCAATGCAACTCAAGGGCGCCTTTAGCCAGCAGGAGTGCAAGCCCAATCCAAAAAGATAGAATTTGCCACCAAGAAAAATGAATCCAGCGCCACACAAATGAAAACACCGTCAAAAGCTGCCAACCGTGATGAATCGGGCCCCTGTGGGTAGTTGTTGTATCAGCCTCCAAATCACAAAGAGCCACAGGTTCGTGTAGGAAATTCCGCCAGGCCAGCCAAAACAAGGGAGCCCACCCCTCTCTGTTGAAATGAAAAATTAAACCTTGAATGGGACAGTCAGATAGGGTGCCCAGCCCTGTAGTGTGCAAAGGGGGTACCAACTGGCCAGTCAGTCTGTAACAGGAGCCAACCCTGCAGTTTGTTGGCCCCCCAAATGCACAGTGTGTCAAAATATATTGTAAAATGCGTAAGGTTGTTGCAAAGGACCAGTCTGCACAGAAAGAAGGGGACTGAAAACCTCCGTATCGTCGGCACACAATCGACAGGCCAGGCAATTCTTCGGAGCCAATCCCGCAGTTTGTCGATTGTGGCCTGCAGTCAGGCTGATATGTGGTCAAATGAAATAACTCCTGGAAAAACCACACAGTGATCCCCAAACCGGTTGTTTGTGCAGGAATGAGATGATGTTGTCGCCAAAGATACTGGTCAGAGCAGTTACAACCCAATGAAAACTTATTCTCGAGCTGTTGTGTTTCCGGGCTGAACGTCAACTGGCCAGAAAGCAAAAGTACGGAGCCAAACCCGCAGTGTGTTGACGTCAGCCACTTACAAAATTCAGATGCTGGTTCAAAATGAAATCCGAGGTCACCCCGAAAAGTCAATGGTCTATTGGCCAAAAGCTCGGTCTGTGGTAGCTGCTGCCAGCAGGCCGGGCACCTGTGTCCAGATGATGTCAATTCAAATTGTGTAAAAAATGAAGATCGAAATTGGAGAGAGAGCTGATTCCCGAAATGCTGCTGAGTCCAAATCGCAGCACAGATGACAGTGTGGAAAAGATGTCTGCCAGCTAATCTCGCCGTCGTCACTGCCACTTGTCAGACCAGCACGGCCCACAGCAAATAAATAAGGAAATCAAATGAGATGGAAAATGGCAAACTAAATGGCAGCGCGCAGGTGAATCGTGAAGCAGCTGTGCAAATCAATGGCTCAAGGAGTGAACGGAGCGAATCGACCCAACCTAGTCTAAGGTCCTAGCCCACACCGGGTGCTTGAACGCCACACTCGTGGTGGCACAGGGGCTTGTGTGTGTGTACCATCTGAACAGATGTAAAACTTCTGATTGGTTTTCACTAATTTGCAGGGGAGTGGTGAGCAATGATGAAGTCACCACTCAACGAAGACGCTTCATCATTTGCTGTGATATGACGAAGGGACGCCTTTGTCACGTACCTGCTTTTTTCGGACATAGCAAGGGGCCAAGCTAAGAACCCCAACCACAATCTTATACAATTTGCTGCACTGTTGTCGCAATCTGGAATTACTTTTGGTCATTTACTATTGATTCAGTTGCATCAGAACCTTCCTCAGAGCAAGGACGTAGAAAGCACCTATGTATTATTTTGTTTACATGATCGCCGACAACACCGTCGCCGATGGTATTCATCTAAGTTTCGCCGACGTTATTCTTCGCCGATGGTATTATTACTGGTTTATTCTTTTTGACGTCGATTCTGAACCCTATGACCATTCTGAAGTACTTCTATTATTCGTAGGATGCATTGTTAATTTCAGTGTTTCGTACTTAATCTGCATGTTTCAGGATTCAGTTCCTGCCGGATCATATAATGATCCATTCTTGTCTAGTGTGATTTCCATGGTGGCTCCGACATGGTGCCATGGAGCCATTTGAGGCAACCCTTTTCAGGGTGAGTGTCGACAGTCTTGAATTCTGAATTCACACATTTTAAGTTAGTAATTCGTTTAAGTAAAGGGCAACCATCAGCCTTGCGGTTTGTCAGCCATTTTGAGATCTCCTGCTGCTCCGGATGTCCCAGGGCTCCCAGTGATCTGCTCTTTCAAGCGAAGCCATACCGAACATTCAGAAACCTCCGTTTTTTGCAGCAACGTTTGCAGCGAAAGTGCATCAAGTCATGACATATGAATCAGGCAGGCCCACGTCTTGCAGGTGTGGTATTCTTCTTTTTGATGGTTGTCTGGTGAGGTTAAACATTTTGTGCATCTAATTCGATGGAACTTGAAAGCCGTTTTATGCCCTTGTGGCTGACTTGACCACGGTCCCGGTGCAGGGAATAATCGCACGAATTTGTAGGCAGTTAGGGACTGAATCCTGTATGGGAAAATTCTTACAATTGTTCACTTTTGTTCTGATCTCCTGAAGCGATGCATCCGTGGAACACTCCGCCAACATCATGGCCTGCTCCACCGCAGCCTTCGAACCCATCTTCGACGTGGCAGCAATCAACACCGAATGCACATTTATTTGGACATCCCTCGGCTTTGCATCCTACATGGTCATCCTCAGCTTCGCTCATGCCGTCTACATCAACCCCCACATCGTTGCCGTTCACCTCATTGACTTCGGCTCCTCATGCAGTACCAGGTCCACAGCTAGTACCTACCATGCCTTCGCCTTTGGCTCCTGAACCAACTATGGTGCACACCGCTCCGTCGACTTTCCCATCTCCTATGGCACCCACCGCTCCACCCACGTGGGCTTCCCCTCCGGCTCCATCGCCTACATCGACTACACCACCTACATCGACTATGACACCGACGCCTTTGCCCAGTTCTCCATACCCACCTCACCACATTCAACCTCCATTACAGATGGACGCATCGACGGTCTCTCCAAATGAGCCTTCACCACGGCCCCCAGCAGTCAAAGCAGCTCCCAGGCATCGCCCTGACAAAAGACCGGATCGACCGCGCAGGCCAGCTCCGAAAACCCCTCCTCACGCTGCACCACCGGCACCTACGACAGCACCGACTTCATCCGTGTCACCTGAACTTGCATCCCTGGGTTCCACCGCACAACAACTGGCTGAATCTGTTCGACTTATTCAAGCTCAGCAACTATTAATCATGGATTCTCAACGGGCACAAGAACAACGTCAACTCCTTCTTCAACAAGATGAACCTCCACCGAATCCTACACCACCGATACCGCCACCTACACCTACACCACCACTGATCGCCACGCCTCCACCTGCACCGAAAGCCAGACCCACCGAACCGGACGTTCAGGACCATCGCATTGTCCCAGCTCCAGCCATCGCTTCTCCTCACCAACCACAAGTTCCACCACCACCAACACGCCGACCACGATCCCGAACTCCAAGATCACGTTCCCATCGACCTTCTGTACATTCTCATCGCCATCGCTATTCTCCTCCACGTGCAGAGCGACCTCGTTCTCCTCTCCCTCGTCATCGATCATCTACGAAACCCGACAAGGGCCGCAGAACCCCATCTCCATACAGACGACGCTCACCACCACGACGCCGCTCTCCTGTGGTTCCTCGACGTCATCGCTCCCATCCACGCCCACGCTCCGCGACACCACGCCACCGATCCCGAGGCCGTGAAGTCATACTTCGACCTGCTGCAAACCCATCCAATCCGAACTACATCCCCACTCCCGATGCTGATGACACCTGGGGTACATGGAACGAAAGCCACTACACCGACACCTACGACCACCACACTGCTCGACCCAATTCTCCTACCGATCCACCACCATCGGAACCACCAACCAACCCACCAACCCACACTTCAGCACCACTCGGCGCGGTGTCCTTCCGAGTTCCGGACGGCGACAGTGAAAATTCTGAGTTTGCAGATACCATTTCGCTCACCAAGTTTGACACGAATGACATCGACCTCGATGAAATGGTGGCGGCGGCCAATGACCCCCATAGAGTCCGTTGCCTGACTGAGCTTGGCCCCGATCATGTTGTTCCCCTACGCCAATCATTGACCCCGGCTATCTTGCAGCTCTTCAACCAATTTGTGGACGCGATGTTCGAACAGTTGGCTAAACCATACCGCACCGTCAACAACCATCGTATTTGGATCAAAGCAAGCCAAGCCACCGTCAGGAATATTGCCAGGGCCTTTGCACAATCCGACTTACTGGACATCGAACTCGCAAGGCAAACACAAGCCTTCTACATTGAGCCAGAGAACTTGCTGACCATCACGGTTCCCACAGGATTGAAGAAGAAACCAATCTACCGTGGCGAACACATGGGCACCTACCTGATCTACCACAAAACAAGTTGGGAATCAGTTGCCAAAATTCTTGCTGAAGACTGCATCCGCCCGGCAACTTGGACAAAAAACGAAGCCGGCATACCGACTCAATACCCGTGTTACGGGTTCTTCGGAATGTCCTCTGAGATCGCAGACACCGACAACCTACCCGGCTATGCTGTCAAGATCTGTACCTCTCAGCTCTACAAAATAGGCAAAGGACAAAACCCATCAGGCCTTCTGGCCATATGCCGCTCACCCAAATGCATCCGTGCCCTAGCTGGAGGAAATGACCAAATCCAACGCTTGTGCAACCTTGCGGGCATCGCCAAGGGCAAAGACAATGCAACGGCTATGAACTCAAGCGCCGCATCTATATGCTACGTTGCCTCCACTCACACGGTTTTCCCGGGCTTGATCACACACCAGACTGCGGAGACCAATGCACCTTCGGAACCCCCTGATGATTCTGCACGTTCAGTACGACCTGACCCTTCTGCCGACGCCCCAGAACCTTCGGAGCCGCCCCCAGACGACTCTCACGACACACCGAGCCACCGTGAGACTGCTGCCTCTGGCTCTCGGGACTATGCTCGCCGATCTTGGCACGACAATGCTTCTTGGGACACTTCAACCTACAGCCGCCGAGATCGCCGCTCCTCATACTATGAAGACCATTCTCGCGACCAGCACCATGAAGGCCGACCTCGTTCTCGGCATTCGACCCACCACTCCAAATCTCGTTGGTGAACTATTTACCCTTGAGGAGCACCGAAACAAGTATCGACTATTCTACGTCAGCGATACAGTGAGCCTAGTGGCCCAGCCCGATCATTTTGGAGTAACAATGCTTCTCCCGACATTCGGTATTGCCGCCACTTCTTCCTCAAAAGGTTTGTGAATCGCTGCATGCTCATGTTTTTGATCCTTTCGTCCGATTCGTTACCACTTTACGTTTCACACACTGGGACCACGTATTATGTCTCACACTTTTTCAATTATACATTACCCTTGTCTCACCTCGACACTTTCCGCAGCTTTCATTCGGCAGTTCGAGCGCCTTTTGACCTATTATCTCGTGATCCTCTCTACATCATGGCGTCCCAGGACCTGATCTCCCAATACAGCACGGATATGAATGGAATCCCTCCTTCCCAGCCGGATCGTTCGCGCACACCACCTCGTCATCAACATGGATGGCACCAAGCAGTACCGGCGTTCCGTGGCCCGATGCACTATGCCATGACGACCCATCGACCATTTTGGAACCCACCCGGAATACCGCCTCCGCCACCTACGTCTCCATCGTTCCCAACACGCCCACCATGGATTTCACCTACGGCACCTTTTCCGCCCACGCCGCCTCCGAGCTCACAGGCACCTCCCAATAACGCCAACTTTGCACCTCAGCGTCACCCTTTTACACCGAGATCACCGAGACCCATGTCATCCCCAGGAGCAAGTTCCTCTGTCAACGAAGGATATACATGCAGACCAATTGAAATCCCACCAGTGGAGAACTGGAAACCTGATGTCGACTTCCACGACTCCAACAAGATCAATGGTTTGGACTTCCCCTCCAGAATCCGACAGAGCAGATTTTCAAGCTACAAGGACATTGAAGGGATGGATCCTTTACAAGTCCCACTCTGGAAGTTCTTGTACCAGGGCTTACACAATACTTGGCTTCGCCGAGTTGCATACGGAAGAGAAACCTTCGTCCTTCCTTTTGACAATATAGGCACTACAGTATTTGTTGCCGAATTGGTGTCACAACTACGCACCCGCAATGTAGACTTGGACAAACTTGCTACATTTCGAGCTCGTTCAGCAGGCCAATGTCTCAATCAGAAGGAAGCCACCCAAAACATGGCCAAAGATGTCGCTCAACTTCTCCAATCTTGGCTCCCGACTCAACCCTCTGCTGACGTGGCAAGCCAACAACGCATTCTTGAACTGGAAGCAGAACTGGCCAAGGTCAAATCGGCCGCTACCACCTCACCAGCTACGGCACCCCCGGGCTCCACTCCGGCCACGACACCGATAGGACGTGCACTTCAAGGACAACTTGCCGCTTCTACGACCTTTGACCCCTCAACTCTGCTTATCTCTCCGGGCTCCGTGAACACTTGGCTCGTTGACAACCAACCCACATCATTGTCGGACACTCAATACACCAAGTGGTTGAAAGCCTTGAAGCTACCACAGCCCAAACAGGACATCCTGGAGAAGAACTTGGAAAAGGTCAATGAATGGTGGCAAAACCAACCCGATGATGCTTCGAAAACTATCCAACGCGCAAGCGTGGCTATGGGTATCGACCCTTGCAAGCACAAGGGAGCCTCCACGGATGAAGTAGTCCTCAAGGTC
>CAMXCT020004744.1:0-16709 GCA_947184155.2 Cladocopium goreaui
ACCAATTCCACAAAGAACAATGTCTTTGCGTCAGTTGTGTGATCAGCCACATTCTGAAACTTTTCTTCCCACGTCTGCAACAGAGCATCTTCCATGGGCGAATTCTTTCCTTTAAGTAATTTCACCCATATACCTTTGGCCATGTAGTCCGGAAAAAAATGACAGAATCCAGGTTCACGACGGTCCAGGCGCTTCTGATCTTCATGGTGCAAATCCACTTTCACTACCACTGCCAGTTTGTCTTTAACCAATCCAAGGTGTGGAGCCAAGACATCCGCCAGTCGCACAACCATGTTCTCGTGCACCAGTAGCATGCCTTGCAATTTGCCAGTGCGATGCGGGTTTGGAACAGTGAGCAGCTGATGCGTCAGCTGCTTGTCTATGGCTTTATTTTTTCTGGAATGCCTTTGGTCAGCAGCTTGCAAACAAAATAACGGCACATCCAGGTCTTGCGCATCTCGATTTGCCCGTTCCACCATGCTACGAGCAATGTTCTCCCAATACATGCCAATGACGTGACCATGCTTGAACAAGTCCGTGGTTAGTTCATGTTAGTTCTTTCTTGCAATTTTCGATTTTGCGAGTGCGCAGCTGAGCCAAGTGATTCTCGGACAAGGGAGCAGCAGGCGTGCACGTGCGCATGGCTGTTGTGATTTCTGGCAGGTGAGCATCCAGAAACCGCTTCGACTTCTTCAAATGAATCACTGTATCAATGGTCATCAATGCCGCCTGGGCAGCATGGTGTTCTGTCTGCACTCTGTGCGGCATTTTGCGGATCAGCTCTTCGAGATTGTCAGCTAAGGAGATCTCGTTGGCAGGCTTGATCTGCAAAAAATCACCTGCAATCAGCAAAATTGGTATGTGTCCCATGAGCTCTCCTGGATGGAAATAGCTGGCTGGATCAAGGCCTTCATCTTGACGGGCGCGCATGCTGCGGTAAAGCATCATGTTTTCCACTGCAGCTGGCACCAAACTGATTTCATCTTGAATGATTAAAATTTTCGGCTGCCAGCGTTGTTTCATCTCTTGCTCTTTTGTCTTCAAGGCCAAATGCTTGTTGCGCAAACTGGCTACACGATACGAGCAAGCAGTATGACATGTTCGCGCGCGATAGACATCATTGGAAATGGCATCCGATTGGGCATGGCTGAAGGTGGCAATCATGTATCGCTCTTCTTCTCCGGGCCTGGCTGGAAAAAAGTGACAAAAAACATCCAGCATGAGCTTCAAAATGATTGTCGTCTTGCCAGTGCCACCGGCGCCAATCAAAAGGCATGCGTGCTGCGCACGTTTTCGCAAAGGTATTTTGTTTTCTTCTTCCTGTAAAGCGACATCCATTGCCTCACCAAACCATCTGCAAGCAGACAATTGCTCCGGCGCCAGCTTGAATCCAGCGGCAGACATTTCAAACGCAGCAACCTTCCGCGCCATCGCTGCAGATGGCTTGCTAAAGGTGCGCCATTCTGCTTCTGGCATCGCGACATCACTGTTTGCAGCCAACTCTCCTGCGCCCTCTGCGCAGTCGCTCGTAGCAGCCCGGTCCGCCGACAAGCGGCTGAGGCCCATGCTATCATTTGTCATGGCAGCGCGCTGAGCATCCAGTAGCGGCTGCGTGATCATGGGCACTTTCTCTTTCAACCTCAGTTGTTCTGCTCGTGGATTCACTGCAGTGCCACTCGCGCGCTTGTAGGCCGCAGTTCTATGCAACGCTTCTTCATCCCCTGTCAAGGGCAAAAGGCCCACAGAAATCATGTCGCGCACAAACTTGGTTTGCTTTTGACGATGAAAGGTCATGGCTTGCGAACGCTGCGATGAAGTCAGTGGATGATGTACTTTTAAAGGTGCATCTCCAGCCTTCAGTCGAACCTCCCCATCGATGTCTGGATCCAAAGCATCTTCGAAAGCTGGTTCAAAGGATTCGCCAGTATCTCCAGTCCCGTGGCCTTCACGCACTAATCCTGGATCTTCTTTTGCATCTGCGTCCAAAGCATACGACTTGGTTTTGGGTGCTGCCTTAGCACGTCCGTAAGCATCTAAGTTCTTGACCACTCTTTTTGTCAAGTAGCAAACATACTCTTGGACAGTCAAATGGTTCTGCAACTTTGCACTCGCATCGCAACCCAGTTTGTTCGCGCAATCCTTGTCCAATGGAATCAAGTATTTCTCTTGAGCCAATTCTTTTTGCAACTGGAATACTTCCAAGCACTCCCACAAAGTAGGTATTTCCATCCGTGCTTCAATTTTTTTTTCAGCATCCGCTGCTTTGGGCAAAACAGTGTGCTGCCAGTAGTGTTTCCATGCTCTTGGGAATGCATCATATGGATTTTCATGCTCTCCTCGCTTCATCTTTTTGGTTCCTTTCTCCACATCCAGAAAGATGGCCCTGTACGGGTCCTGCGGATTGCCTTTTTCATCCATGTCATTGTTTTGCCCCAAAGGCTTGAAGAGCAGCAACTTGATCAAACTCATCTTATGCGGATCGACATCTGGCGATGGAATATGCATACCTTCCAGTTGTGGGATCTTTGGAATTAAACTAAGACGCTGTGTCTTCACTAACGCAGATGGTTTGTAATCTGCATCGTAGTCGAAGGTAATCACACATAGTCTCCCAAAGGATCTCGACTGGATTGCTTTTTTGCACCATAAACCCACATATTGTAGACATATGCTGGAAGTGCCTGCACATGCAATCACAAACAAAACATTACGATTTTATTTTAAGGTGTTTAGACTCAAACCACAAACAACAACGACACTTCTTAACTACTTTCAAGACCCTGCCTGCATGATGGGATGCTCTCCACGGTGCATGTAGTCTTCGTGATTCGATGTGAACTGCACATGAATGTTGGAGTTGTGATCAAAGCTGTCGATCTGAACGGCCTTCATGTTAGCAGCCATGCGATTCCGCAGCTTGTCGATTCCAGATAGAATGCCAGATAGAATGCCAGAAGATATGTCAGATAGAATGCCAGAAGATATGCCAGATAGAATGCCAGAAGATTTGCCAGATAGAATGCCAGAAGATATGCCAGATAGAATGCCAAATAGAATGTCAGAAGATATGTCAGATAGAATGCCAGAAGATGTGCCAGTAAGAACATGTATAAATGTCATGCTGGGGATCACACGAAGTAAAGTAATTTCTTCTGCACATTCTTTGTCCCATATCTTCCTACATGAGTTCCGGCAGGGAACACTTGGCATGGATACTCGCGGTTGAGGTCCGGCAGGGAACACTTGGCATGGATACTCGCAGATGAGGTCCGGCAGGGAACACTGGGCGTGGGTGGTCGTGGTTGAGGTCCGGCAGAGAACACTGTGGATCGCGGGTCGCAGTTGAGCAAGGACGACGAGGACGACGAGGACGACGAGGACGACAAGGACGACAAGGATGACAAGGAGGACGAGGAGGACGAGGAGGACGAGGAGGAGGAGGAGAGGAGGACGAGGCAGGAGGAGGAGGAGGCAACTGACATAAAATCTAACAACCCTCACCTGGCAGGTGGGAAAAAACAGTATGAAATTTAGGTTACGACCTAAATTCAATTAATTTAGGTCGTAAAAAAATAGGCAAATTTTTGATAAACCTAGTTTTTTTGGATTGCGTAAATGAAGGCCATAAGTACATTTACTAATTTCGGAGGCTCAGGGAAATGAACAAATGTAAATCCTGCAATTCGGTCTTAAAACTCAACTTTGGTGCCGAGCCTGCGCATTATTTATCTCCAAATGGATATCGATCATGCGTTGGGGGTGCGAGCGGATATACGATATTCGGTGCGAACACACCATACACATCCACATGTACAGCACTTCAAAGTATTTGCCCCATGGAAGGTCGAAACAATACTTGCCGATTGCTTCCATCTTGGCTCGAGACCCCCAACTGCAGGTCCCGCAAAAAGATCTCGTGCTATACGCCGTTGCCGGGTGTCCGTCGGAGAAGTCAATCAACTAGGGATATAACAGGTGACCATTAGGAATCACCGGTTCGCAAGGATGATCCCTTTCTAAACAGTGAGGGTACCAACGTTGGTCATGATTTATCAACATCATTTTGGTGCTACACTTAACCCATCGATTAAATAATGGTCACGGATTTTTGTGTGATTTTGTGTATTTCATCAAAAATATCCTCCTGCCAATTTCCACTACTAAATGCTATGACCTAGGTCCCGGAAAGTGAACCAACAATTTAGTGTGAAATTTCCAGAAACCATTTAGTAGAGAATCATGATTTTTCAAAAAAAAATCAAGTAAACATCTCTAGACCCATGATCCACATTTAGTAGTGAGGTAAAAATGATATGAGTACCTCTACTAAATGGAACAGGGTGTTTGGTCGAGTCATGTTGGCGTCTTAAGACACTCTGAAAATATATCCAAATTTTGCGTTTCAGCTGAACCAGGGGCCCACATTTAGTAGTGAAATTCGATCATGCATGCACATCCATTTAGTAGAGCTTGAGGCTATGCAGGCCGTTTCTTCACTACAAAATGGTTGCACAGCTCACAGCCCCAACCCTTAATTGACAGGGGGTTTCAAAAATGATTTCCCGGGACACTTTTCAGTTCAACTCGAAGATATTCTATGTGAATCGGTTTGTTTTGGCATTTGCTTCTGTTCGAAGCGCATTCGGGACTCGGGGGGATTTGAGTGACTTTTATTTGAAACAGGTCTCACCGTAAAACTATAGCTCGAGCTAAAATTAGATTTCAACCTAAAACATCCTAAAATTATAGAACAAGATCAAACCGTTGCTGGAGCTAGGGCTAGGCTAAAGGCTAAAGTCTAAAACTTGAATAAGAGCAAGGTACTGCTGTCGCTAGGATTAGAACTCGAATTCCAATTAGATCAAAACCCAACGCAATTGGACCTAAATTTCACTCTCAAACCAGAAAAGAATTAAGCTACCCAACTATTTCCAGAAGAAACTGAAGAAGAAGATGAAATTATAACACAAACTAAGCCACGACATACTGTAGAATTGGGACTCAATCGAAGGTGTACCAAGCCTCAACCGAAAGGCTATACCCAGCCGGGGCAACGCAAAATCCGCACAGAAACAATCTAAGTGAAACTAAAACTATCACAAGATGATTCACAAAAACATCCACAAAACACACGCTGGCAGGCCGGCGGGTTTTCGTTGATTATGGATAAAAAATGATCAACACCTATCATTCATGTTCTGGCAGTTCTTATTTTGCAACGTTTGGCGATGTAGTTCATTCTTGTGTTTGTTGAACGTTTTCTTTTTGCAAAGGTTGGTTCGCACGCCCATTGAAACTTCACTCAGTTGACCAGACATGTCGCGCATTCCTAAAGGCATTCCTAATGCATTCCCTCTGAGGTCGCAGTCGGAACTCTTTGCGCTTGGCCGTTCTTTCGAGCTCTTGCTACAAGGCTTGGGTAACGACCGCGACCGTGTTGGCGATGCGATCTACGGGGCCAAGACTGCTAATCTGGTGGTTTTCAAGGAGCTGCCGCAGCTGGCGGGAATGCAGGATTTCCACAAATCTCATGGAATTGTGAGGCACAAACATGCACAAACTATGATCCATGCCAATCCAGACATGTCATAAAGCTGCTGTGATCCCCTTTGATGAGAACATGACTCAGGATGAACAAGTACGCACATCTTGTCATTTCTTTGTTTTGTAATTCTTGCCTGCTCCCTTCGATTTGTGATTTGCATGGAGCAGAACAAAATGAAATGAAACATATGAAAGTCAAAGAAGCTGACCCGATTGATCCACATTCCAGACATTTTTTGAGTCTGGGTCCAAGTTGGACTATTTCGGTCAGACATCAGAAATCAACAACCCTCCTCTTTTCCTGTCAATGTATCATGATGTGTCTCATGCACATGTCTCGGCAGGACAAATTCATCACTCCACGGGCGGTTCTATCTTTGGCTCTTTTCAATGGCTTTCGAGTGCTCGGACACAAGAGCGCAGATCCGGAAGAGTTGAGGCTCTTTGTTGAGACCATGGCATTTAAGCTGGAGGCCTAGTCGCCTAGTGCTCAAAATGATCAAAGTCAAAGAAGCTGACCCGATTGATCCACATTCCAGACATTTTTTGCAAGCTTTGTCAATACATCCGTACATACACACAGATAATCATAGAATATACATAGACTATATAATACTATATATTATTATATATTCATATATGCATGCAGCTTATATGCATATATTATGAGATCTATATATATATACATAGAGGGAGATCCAGTTTATCTCCAGAAATTCCAGAAGCGGGCACGGAGCAGTGGCACGTGGGTTGCACATGGTTGAAGGCTGCCCTCACGGCCTCAGGCATTTGGGACTGGATATCACGCTACAACGTGTGACTGGCGTCACCGATTCGTTTCTTGAACTTTGTCAACAAAATATCAAAGACATGCCGCCCGGCAGTCTGTTGGCATGGCGCAAGTTGATGACCTACACAGGTTCGTGTTTCAGGCCCTCTTGGGATTTGAGAGTGTAGGGGAGAGGGAGAGGGCTTGAAGATACTTGTGGAATCTTGTGGATTTATGTTGCATGCATTGACAATACCAGCAAGATCCTGCAAACTAAGCTGGAGCTACGCGACGCTTTCGGGGTTGTAGCAGCGCCAATGGAAGCCTTTCGTTGGCCCATCACCAGATGACATGAAAAACAACAAAAGTGGCCTGGAGTTGAAACATATGAAACTGTTCAACTGTAAATTCAATCAGCAGTTGGCAAATAAAAGTTGTCAAATGAAAGCTGTTTTTTTCGTGGCACTGGTCATGTGTTGATCAGCGGTTCAAACTGCTTTGTTTGTCCTAGCGACGCAAGTGCTTGGCAAACAACATGCCATTGAAAGCTGCAAAGTGCCACCGCTGGTTTGTATATGTGCGTGTGATTCAGACATGTGCATCATGTGCTTTTCTCCGCAAGACTTGGTCAAGAAGTCTGCGCCGAGTTGAGATTATTGTAGCTCGGGTTTCAAATGCTGATCCATACTGCCCGTTGCAGGTATGTCAACACCACCTGTGGCCAGCGGCTGAAAGTCATTCAGGCCAAACCATTTCAAATCCAGAATGCACATTGAGGGGCGCCGCGCAAAACACAGACTGATGGTGATTGGTGTAAATTGTAAACGCATCTACTGTAAGATAGATATAAGTATATAAGATTGTATAAGTATGAGTAGGCCTCATGATTGGTCTTACCCCTCATGCATGCTGAATCAACGGGATTGTTGTCAACAGTTGTCAAGCCTGACATATGAAGAGTGTGAAAGCGCTCCACCAATGCAATGCTGTGAGGTAAAAGATGACTCTCCCTGTCTCTCTCTCTCTCTCTCTGAGAAATTGGCTAGGGCTTTTTGATCTGCATTTGTTGAATTTGTTGACAGATTTGCCACCCGGACTGATTTTGATAGTCTGAATGGTTGATAAGGGGTGGGTTGGGGGGAATTTGGTTTTTGCGACGCTCTCGCGTGTTTTTCGGATATCAATGATAATTATTTTCCCAACAGCATTATATAGCTCTGGGGTCTGAGCCAGATACGCATGGGTGGGAATAAGACATACCGATACCTTACTTAAGCCTAAGCCCCAAGAGGGGAGTTTTCAGACTCGGCAGTTTTGGGGCATGTTCAAGCACTGCTCTGGTGCCCTCTTGTACCCTCTTCAGTGGCGTTTGCATGCGTTTGTTATTGGCGCACGGATTTAGACGAGAAGTGGCACAAAGAGATAGCAAAACTCACTCCTTGATATTGATATACAGTACGTAGTTGATTGTTTGATCCTACTTGTAGGTGCCGGTCAAGCTTTTATTGTCCACAACCGGCGCAAAAGCTTGAAAACACTACGGCCCCGTAGGCTGATTGGCACCAGATTGGGGCTGCGGCGGAACATGACCCGGATGAGAACCATTCTTTCAGTGGAATGTGCGCCTTCAGCATGGGAATCATGGGCGAAGAAGCAGAAGGCACAAATGGCTTTGGGACCTGGGACTTGATTCACCCTTAGATCCCTTAGTATCCTTAGTTGCCTTAGTTGCCCTTGTCAGTCCTTTGGAGGAAGTCGAGGGATGTTTCACAGATTCCTCCAAGTTTAGAAAATGCTGGGATGCGATGCAGGGTCTTATTCTTGGACAGGTTCCTGTGCTGCTGTTTGTTTCATCGCTTCAGTAGGCTGCACATCTATGGCTATGACATGGCCATGACATGGCTATTGCATGGCTTTCACATGGCTATCACGGGATTATCAGATGGCTCTAAAGAATGTTTATGACCTTTTTGCGGCGTCTGGCAATTGATGTTTAAATTTATGTCATATCTCAGTGTGAGGACAATGTAATTAATGTAGGTAGTAGTTTGCACTTTCCAAGGGAGGCATGCAACGTAGGTTTGCGGTTTTGTTCACCTGGTGTCCATACCTTTTGACGGAATCGTTTGCTTTGCTGATTCGGATGGGGATGTTTGGGGTTCATCCCATCCCGTGCGTGATTAATCGTGAAGTTTTTTTTTTTGTTTTTTGTTCTTGGGCAACCTCTTGCGCAACTTGTCCAGGTTGGATGCAAGAGCTTTTGGAAGTGTTTGCAGACGCTGGGCTAGAAAATTGAAATGCCAAGGAATCTAATTAATCAAAAATGCTGGCATCGCCGTGTATCTGCATGCGCAGTGGGCATGTGCTTTAGGCACGTGCCATGTGTTCAGGGTCGATTCGCTTCCACCCCATGTTTCATTGTTTTTCCTCGCGGCCTTTCAATGCGATTCAAGGTCTTGGTCGACAGGATTTCCAAACCTGCGGCCTTGCTAGAGGACAAGTCTCACAGCACATGTGACACGACCATTTTGCAACTTGCAATGCCACCGCGTCATGGCATTCTGCTCCATATGATCTACAAGGAATTAAATTTTACCGGCTTGAACAGCTGGCAGGAGTGTGACTTACCTCGCTGCTTGCATAGTTTCTGCCTCTTGAAACTATGACGCATTTGACCCAGATTATCTGCAAGGAAGAGTTTAAACTCACATAGTTGGCAGTTTTCAGGAGTGCGACTTGCTTTCCATCAACATGAACAATCGCTACAAGGACAACCAAGAAGGGAATTTCAAACCAATGATACAAAACTGGACATGCATGGCGGTGTAGCACAACAAAGCCAGGGCGGAGCTATTGGGCACTGTTCTTTTTCAACTGAAAACTTTCCAGGGGTGTGAAGGAGGTTGAGAAAGGCGTCCCGGCGGGCACACACACACACAGATGATCTACTGCGATTTGAGCCCTCTAGCCATCCACAGCCCATGTCGGCAGGACATCAACTTTGACAAGTTCAAACCTGTCATGCTTGCCGCCCTCCGCTCCCTGAACCTTGCCATCAAGTTTGATGTTTGGCACATTTTGGCGTTCTCACTTGTACAACCCATTGACGATGCACCCGGTATCTATCTAAGATCCTGTAAGGAGTTGTGATTCGAATGAATAGATTTGTTTTTTCCATCCCAATATTTTTCAAGTGCTTGACGGTGTTTGTTTATTCTCGAAAGATCTACGAAAGTTGGATATCATGAATCATCATTATATAAATGTGTTTTTTACATATATATATACATTACTTTAGGGGCATGTTTGCGACAGTTCCGCAAAAATTATGTGAGGGCATGAAGGAACGGCGAATGTGAACATTTGAAGGAATGGCACGGTGAGTCAAATGTAAGCCCACGGAGCAAGAATCTGTCCTTATGATTCTGATGCCTCCTGGTCCACAAGGCTATCATGAAGTAATCGATGCTAATTTGGCTGACAGGGATTGGCTGGGTCCTGACTTCATAAAACATTGTTGCCGACATCGGCCACAAAAGAAAACGTGGAGTTCGTGCTTTTTTTCCAAAAGTATGGCTGCTTCATGCTGTTTCCAGGTGAACTAGGTTTGATCAATCACCATGCATATAAACACATGCACACACAATCACACACACACATATTTATTGTATATGATTATATTAATAAATATATATATATATACTAATATACACATATCTGTATATATATCAATATATATATATGTATGTATATATGCATATTTGCATAATATATATATATTTATATCTATTATATTAATATTATGCGTGTGCGTGTGTGAGTGAATGTTTACACTTTCTTTACCTCATTGCATGTCTACAAATACTATCATTTGCGGCTGCCGAGGCTTCCGAAAACATGGAGCACAACCCATGAGACTGCTTGGGAATGGCTGTGGTTCACCATCAGTCGCAATCTCAATGAGGCTACGAACAAGGTGACTACCTGAGCTACCTTACCTTAAGCAACTTTGGGTAAAACAGGACTTGCACGCATGGAACTAGACAAATCACTTGAAGAAAACTGACTCAACGATGTCAATGTGTAAAGCGCTTGTTAGATTCGCCGTGTTTCCAGATGTTTCCAGTGCTTCCATGGTGGGTCGCATTCAGAGCTGTGGGGTCCCAACAAGGTGAAGGCGTTCAAGCTGTACAATGCTCATCTTTTTAGCACACTTGGAGAGGAGTGCCTTGCAGGGAAAACAAACTCTGTGGCAGGTTGCTAATGGATGCTAACGGTGCTAGGATGTCCCGGGAATTGCCGGGGCATGTGCGCATGCTTCATTGTGCGAGCTTCCATGTCAATGGTGAAGCATTGTGAAGTGCTGCAAGAGTTTCAGGATGCTCCGGGCCAACCGTGCTTATCAAAGACACTGTGATCTCATTATTTAGAATGGGGCAAAGAAATCCTACCGTCAGATTCAATATTATTTAAATATAATATATATATATATAACTAATATATATATATATATTTATATATTTGTTGTCAAAATGAAATCCGTGCATTCGGAAAGGTGAAATCTAAAAGAGTGATCTGCAATACTCTACTTAGCCTCCGGGGACTGTTGTAAGAAACTAGACGCGTTCGTGCGCTGAGCATGGATCCAAATGTTTGACTCACTCCATGAAATTGCTTGAAATATTTGAAAAGAGTTTGCCTCATCCGCTTAAGTTGTTCGGTACCAGCTTACCTGACTTCTGCTAGGTGGATGGGTCACCAGGCAAGGCTGCCCCCAACATCCTGCCACCAACAATAAATTGAGAAAGCGTTTCGAGAATAGTACTAGTAGCAAACTAATGCTAACTATATTGAATATTATTTATTGTGTTGCTGTTGCAGCCATGGGCGGTTTGTGCTTCACAATGCCGGTCACTTCAAGGGGAGCACAAAGTTGCAATGAAGTGGAACAGCTTGAGACGGTCGAACGCACTGGATGTTGCATTCATCATACAAATCAGTAAGTGCATTGCATAAGGATAGTCAATGTTTGTCATACACGGCGGCAAGTGTGCCAAGTATCGTGATGGACTTGAAGTCCGCATAGAACTGACGGATACACGCCTTCGATTTGGCAGCCCAAGGCAGTTCGAGCACTTCCGAACGACCATCTACACAGATTTCTTCTCTAAGTGCGCTACGAGCCAAGAGTGGTTTAAGCAGTGACCCGGCGATAAGAACTGGATGAAAGGTGTGGACGGTCTGTGGACAGCTGACTATTTCTTCAGACCTTGATGCAGTTCTGTGGTCGGATCGGTCTGCAAGTCTGCATAAGTCTGCAAGGTCTCAAACAAGGCTTCGCTACATTGCTGATCGAGTGCTACGATCTTCTTACGACATGTACCAAAGGCCAAAAGAGGAGCCTTGGCTTTGCATTGGCCCATTTTTTGCTGGATTTGTCCAGCATAACTTGCGCAATTTTGGCCCATGTGTTCTTGTGCAACTTATGCGCAGCTCTTCCCACACAGTCTCGCAGCTTGCATTGCTTTGCATTGCTCTTGCATTGCCCAGCATTACTGCACAGATGGCAAGACTTGGCCAGATTTGGATCAAGATTTGGCAAGGATATGATGGATGAACTCTCCGCACTGGGGCTACGTCACGTAGGCTATTTTGAGCGCTCTGGGATGTTCTGACGGTTGCTGGTGCGAAGATGCTGCTAGCAAGAAGAGACTTGAAGAGACCAAAAGAGACTGGAACAAATCGAAAAGTGGATAAGCATATGAGCAAAGACCTAAAAGCTTAAAAGGTTCATGCAGAAACCTTTGCATGAGAGGTCATATGGTGGAAAATGTATCCCAAACTATGGAAAGCGATATGGTGAACTACTTAAAGCATCTTAAAGCGATAACATGCGATAACGTTATTTGATGGTGAAGTTGAAAGGTGTTGTTTTTTTTCGCAGCCATTTGGGATTGTATAGTAATCTCATATGCATTGTTTTAGTATTCGTCGGATGTGAATCCAGTGGCTCCCCAAAAGGCCTAGAGGTGCTCGCAAAAGGCCTAGAGTACGCACTTCTGACTTCTGACCACAGAACTTGCTGCCAAAACCTGTCACGATACAGAAACAATCTTTTCACATGTTTCCTGATTTTACCAAATGAATTTATCGATAACCAAATCGATAATGTCGCACCAAAAATTGCCAAAAGGGGCCCCGGGCAGCCAGAGACCCAATCCATCCCTGGAGTGGCGCGCTTCAATTTTTTGCCAGTGTCTTGAAACATCTACTTGGGTGGTCCAGCCGCGCCTTGAAACCTACCATTGGATATATAATAAATATAATAAGTTTGATGTAAAGACCCAAAGAGATGAACAGAATCTGCAGAAGCAGAAGGCGCGCAACAGTGCAAAAACCAAGCTGTTCTGAGGAACATTCCTTTCGCACTTTGAAGACAAACAGTGGACACCAGACTGCTGACCATGAAGAGCCCCCTATCGTGGATTCTGCGGAGATGAATGGACATGGATCTCCAAATCGACACCCGTTGTTTCACATGTTTCAAAACCATGTAAATCAATATGCCGAACAGTCTATGAACGCCTTTGTGACCCTTAGTGTCGGTCCCCGCTCATATATAAGCGTGGATTTCTCTCAGAACGTTCTTCCTTGATTTGGTGGTAGATTAGCAGGCCAAATGAAATGAGAAAAGTCAGAAACCTAATTCAATAGTGGATGGACCTGTTCGAGATCACATCATGCATGCTGTCAGACATATGAAGAAAGCACTTTGGTGACTGGCTATAATCCTGCCTGCATGTTTCATGATCGCATCCAACATATGACATTGCTACTTCATGTTGAACGCCGATACCGACAGGCTATGGTGTCCCGGTTGAACTCTTCGCACCTTTCACAGACTCCTGCGTAATTGTCATGAAGCGGTTGATCGCTGAAATTGCCAAAGATGTTCCTCGGCAGCTGAATATGCAATGCATGCAATGGACCGCAATTGAATGCTATACGACTTCAGTCTGAGAGTTGCGAGGTCGCCACGATCCACCACGCATTGACATGCATCGCATATTATATGCAATGCATATATGCGATCGCATATATATATATATTATACATATGCATCGTCACATGCATGGGCGCATGCATTGCCACATCATGTCACATCATGTCACATCATGTCACATCATGTCACAGCATGTCACATCATGTCACGCCCATTGATGCATGCGCGGGCCGCCCCATGCCACTAATTCTTCGATGCTCTTCCATGTAGCAGCACCAGGAGAATGTGAAGCTCAGCCTCAAAACCGACGTTGTTTCAGCCAAAGCGCACGGCTTGCAGGATGCTTGGCTTGGGCCAAGACATGCTAATGAAGCTCCCTGGTCACCGTATGAAGGAGTTCGGTGTTTGGAAAGGTCATGTGTTTTGCCCGGTCAACTGCCATTGGGCGGGATTAAGTCTTGTGTTTCCGTTGTTGGGTAATTAAGAATTTTGATTTCGTCCTCAGTCCCGTTGCCCGTGAGGAAACAGATGCAAGTGACCTGATGCTGGAGGGTTTCCGTTGGTCCATTGGTGACTTTTCTGAGCATGTGTTACCATGATTCTGCTTGCCCGAACAGTTGTTCAACGCGCACTAGACTGAGATGCCAGTTCAGGCTGCCTTGTGACATGACTTGACCTGTTGTGAAAACAGTTGAAAACGAGGCTTTGCGATGGAGATGGGAAGGAAGAAGATGAAAGGGGGGGAGGGACTGGGAGGAAGAGAATGGGAGAAAGATACCTTGCGTTTCCTGCATTGAGGCCTGGTGTCACGTGTGTTGATGCGCACCATCACCGAAGGCTCCACTTCGGTCATGCAACTTGGCAACGTCTTGCTGCAGTTTGACACGCACACGCCCCCACAGAATAAGATACAAAAGCATCAAAAAGAATCAAACAACATCAAAAAACATGTTAGTCACTTTCTCAAAGGATCTTGCACGGCATGGGCTAGGCTAAAGGACTTTCACGAGAAACATGTGGAGTACCATCTTAAATCGCCAGAAATGTGTTTAAGAATGCTTAAGATAAATCCTCGTAATCCTCTTTGGATATCTTTGGATCATTCGAAATGCCCGACTACGATAATAAAATTGTGGGCAGTTAGTAGTCGCTCACAACTGGGGAACACATTCTTTCAACCACGACCGCCAATTTGGTCTTGAGGTGTTTCTCGATCCCCCACCCCTTAAGATGTATACTAAGGGCGGGGGGGGGGCAGGGATTTGTTCATGTACTTTATAATTCCCCCCTCCCCCGGGAACAACACTTATTGCCGAAGGAAGTTTAGAAGTCAAACTTCCGACAATATGGACAGATGAAAGCAGATGTGGAGCAGAAGAATAGAGAAGAGAAGAGAAGAGAAGAGAAGAGAAGAGAAGAAGAGAGAAGATCAGAGAAGAGAAAGTCTCAGAAGAAAGAAGATGCAGGCGCGCGAAAAGGTAGGAAAGTCGCGAAACCTGGTGTTTTTCCCATTATTTGTGGCTCGGGAGGGTCGAAAAGTAGGCTCGCTAAAGCGGCGGGTGCGGAGCCATCTGGCCAGATGAGAGATGAAAAAGTGCACGCCGTTGTGGCGCGAAGCACATTTCCAAGTCAAAATGCACAAAACACACCAGGTCCGGACCACTTTTGGAAGTTGCGATGTCTAAAAAGTGCACGCCGTTGTGGCACGAAGCACATTTCCAAGTCAAAATGTCACAAAACATCACAAAACACCTCACGTTCGGACCACTTTTGGAAGTTGAGATGTCGAAAAAGTGCACGCCGTTGTGGCACGAAGCACATTTCCAAGTCAAAATGCAAAAACATGCAAAAACACACCAGGTCCGGACCACGGCGTTGTGGCGCAAAGCACATTTCGAAGTCAAAATGTACAAAGCACACCATATTCGGACCACTTTTGGAAGTTGAGATGTCAAAAAAGTGCACGCCGTTGTGGCGCGAAGATGCGCGAAGCACATTTCGAAGTCAAAATGTTAAAAACACCACATGTTCGTGCCACTTTTGTCGTTTCGCGTGGCAGGCGCAAGGGATTGTGCACCTTGTCAAAAGTGGGCAAAACGTGAAGGGTTTGTGGCATTTCCAAAAACGATGGCAGCCGTGGGGCATTTGAAGAGGATCTGCAAAGATGCCTATTCCGTGGCAGGCTCAGTACAAGAGACATGTTCATCAGAGCTGTTAGGAGGTCCGGGCGCTGATTTCCTGAGAGGGGTTGCATTTTGGAGCCTCAGATATTCAGGTTTGCTGAGATGATTTTGCGTGACAGGTGCAGCACTTCGTATGACCTGGCATCACTTTTTCGTGGCAGGCGCGGTAGTTTAGACAAATGGACTGGAAAAATCATGAAAAATCGCAAAACGCATTGGTACGAGGCCGTTAGCTCTGCACTCCACTTTCCATTTTTGAAGGATGCTTCGTTTTTGGTGTTGTGAGCTGTAAAGCAAATGGGAAGTCTCGCAGAAGTGCTTCGTTTTTTGATGTTGTCAAGTGCAAAAATTGAGGACGTCTCGCTGAATTGCTGCGTTTTTGAGGTTGTCAAGTTTAAACACTGAGCAAGTCTCGCAGGATAGCTTCGTTTTCAAGCTTGCAGATAGATACGCAGACAGACAGGCAGACAGACAGGCAGACAGACAGGCAGAGATAGATAGAACGATGGATGGATAGATAGATAGATAGATCGATCGATAGATCGATAGATCGATAGATCGATAGATAGATTAGATAGATTAGATAGATTAGATAGATTAGATAGATTAGATAGGTTAGATAGATAGATAGATAGAAAGATAGATAGATAGATAGACAGACAGACAGACAGATTTACAACTACAACTACAATTACCATTACACTACACTACCAAACTGCTACAGTAGAAATAGAAATATACTACGCCACACAATACTACGCTAATTACGCTACACTAATTACACTACACTAGATATCAGCAGCTTAGCCTCCAGGTGGGTTCGTTTTCCAGCAGCTTAGCCTCCAGGTGGTTTTGTCGTGACCGCCAGAAGTTTTTGCCGCCAGAGGCAAGCCTTCCAAGATTTCAGTGGCGAGGTGGCACACGGGTTGGATCATCCGGACCAGGTGAAAGCAGCCGACTGTGTCGTGTCTGACCGGTTCATTTTCCGGCAGTTTAAAAAGCAGTCGACTGTGTCTTTTCAGATCGGTTTAGTTTCCAGCAGCTTAGCCTCCAGGTGGTTTTTCTGAGACCGCCTAAAGTTTTTGCCGCCAGACGCAAGCACTTCCAAGATTTCTGTGGCGACGTGGCACGCGGGCTTGATCATCCGGATCGCAGGTGAAAGCAGCCGACTGTGCCTTTTCTGACGGGTTCATTTTAAGCAGTTTAGCCT
>CAMXCT020004744.1:17466-27466 GCA_947184155.2 Cladocopium goreaui
CTGGTATATATTGCTCAGGACAATATACGCCGGGGTCTATATTGCTCCCCGGTACCAGGAGCAATATGTGGGGGCAAGGCAGCGTTTTTTTTATGGCGTTTGTGTTTGGAGGATGTTGTTTTTTTGGTATTCTTTTAAATTTCTTCCCGGTTTTGCGGTTCGGATAAAAATGTGCTCCTGTTCTTGAGTTCTTGAGGGAGCTTGTGGAAATCAGCAAAAAGTAGTTACGGGCAAACCTCTTTATATATGGCCGGTATATGCTCAACCCAAACTGAGGGGTATATACCAGGCATATACCAGGTATATATTGCCACCCCCGCTAGGTATATAAGCCTTACCACCTGGGGCAGGAACCAGAAAAATTCCTTGAATAGATAGATAGATAGATAGATAGATAGATAGATACATACATAGATACATACATACATAGATAGATAGATAGAAAGAAAGAAAGATAGGTTAGATACTCTCGTGAAATCTTACCTGTTGAATGTTTTTTTGGCTATGTTAGTGTTTGGGTTTTGGGGCTGAGATTCAACTAACTTGGCGTTGGGAACACATGGTGTGACATGGACATTTTGGTGCTAACTTGGCGCGTGTGAAGCATCAAGTAAGCTCAAGCGGGAAGTGCTGTGTTAGCGTTCGTCTGTGTGCGCGGGGCAGTTTTTTCCTTAAAATTGTTGATTTTGAAGCTTTTTTGGGTCCAGTAAGGGTGAGCCCCAGGAAGACATCCAAAAACAGTTGTGCCAGTCATGATTTTCAATCCAAACCAAAGTTTTGGCAACAGGATTACTAACATAGCATTTGCCCAGGGTTCCCAAAACCTCCAATAGTACATCATAATCACCATGGCAGCAAGTAGCCAGATTGGCAACATCGACCAGGAGTGTTTTCCTTATTCAATCTATTATGTAATATTGTTCGTTTTGAAGCTTTTTTGGGTCCAGTAAGGGTGACCAGGAAGACATCCAAAAACATGTGCCAGTCATGATTTCCAAAGTTTTGGCAACAGGACTACTAACATAGCACTTGCCCAGGGTTCCCAAAACCTCCAATAGTATCATAATCATCATGGCAGCAAGTAGCCAGATTGGCAACATCGACCAGGAGTTTTTTCCTTATTCAATCTATTATGTAAAACTGTTCGTTTTGAAGCTTTTGTGGGTCCAGTAAGGGTAAGCCCCAGGAAGACATCCAAAAACAGTTGTGCCAGTCATGATTTTCAATCCAAACCAGAGTTTTGGCAACAGGATTGCTAACATAGCATTTGCCCAGGGTTCCCAAAACTTCCAATAGTACATCATAATCATCATGGCAGCAAGTAGCCAGATTGGCAACATCGACCAGGAGTTTTTTTCCTTATTCAATCTATTATATAAAATTGTTGGTTTTGAAGCTTTTTTGGGTCCAGTAAGGGTGAGCCCCAGGAAGACATCCAAAAACAGTTGTGCCAGTCATGATTTTCAATCCAACACCAAAGTTTTGGCAACAGGACTACTAACATAGCATCTGACCAGGTGTGTCCCGTTGTGTCCCCAGTGTCCCTTCCCAGCTCCCCGTGTGTGCTGGTTGTGCACTCAGTGTCACACCCCGGTTTCCCTTCCCAGCTCCCCGAGCCCGAGCTCTGTGATCCGAATGCAACGAGTCGTTTTTCGCTAACGCGCGGCTAACACGCGCGCGCGTTAGCGGAAAGGTTGTGAGACCAAGGAGACTACTAACATAGCATTTGCGCAGGGGTCCCAAAACCTCCAAAAGTACATCATCATAATGGCAGTAAGTTGCCAGATTGGCAACATCGACCAGGAGTTTTTTCCTTATTCAATCTATTTTGTGAAATTGTTGATTTTGAAGCTTTTTTGGGTCCAGTAAGGGTGAGCCCCAGGAAGACATCCAAAAACAGTTGTGCCAGTAAGGTTTTTTCCTCACATTCAAGGGTTCAAAAGTAATCAAGGGTCACATGTTATACTAGTGGCGCTGATCTGTTCAATTAACATTGAGCCATTTCGAAAATCCGTGAGTCAAAGAAGCTGAACTTGGCACTTGGCTTCAGAGTTACTTCCAATAGCGCTACTCTTAAATTGACTAGAGAAGAACCGCCATCCGGATTACTTACATTACGGATGCCAGAAGATCCCACAAACTATTGAAATCAGAGTAGGCCCATGATTTTGCGACAGAACATACCTGAGTTCTACCAGGTTATCATCATCATCATCACTTTATCCATGAACTGCCCCCAAGTAGACAGCGCATGAGCGCTGGGGAGCAGTAACCTGCCCCCGCAGTTCTAGGTTAGATTTGCGATGGATCCTACTTTGTCCAAATACTTTTTGCGATGGATCCTACTTTGTCCAACATTAGTTTGCGATGGGACCTACCCAAATCCATCTCAAAATGATGCCAAATCTAACTATGGCCATGGTATGTGCTAGCAAGGTTTAGCATGATTTGTCTCAAAACTCTAGGGCTTTGAGTGTTAGGCAACAGTTTGGTTACAGATGGATTTGGGTAGGCCCCATCTCAAACACAGCCTGCCAGTATTAAGGGGTATTGGTAGTGGACATGTGTCTGAAAAGGCTTGCCAGTCCAAATCAATGCTTAGGGATAAGTCTCACCCAAATCCATCTCTAAGTTGAATTTCAAAAAAGCATCTCTACCACATCCATTTGAGACAGATGGCACAAAATCCCCCAAATTGTTTGAGACAAGTCCTTGGTTTCCAATCAGTCTCACCTGAAGCGCTTTGAGATGGATTTGGGTAGGTCCCATCGCAAACTCATGGACAAAGTAGAATCCATCGCAAAAAAGTATTTGGACAAAGTAGGATCCATCGCAAATCTAACCTGGTAGAACTCAGGTATGTTCTGTCGCAAAATCATGGGCCTACTCTGATTTCAATAGTTTGTGGGATCTTCTGGCATCCGTAATGTAAGTAATCCGGATGGCGGTTCTTCTCTAGTAAATTTAAGAGTAGCGCTATTGGAAGTAACTCTGAAGCCAAGTGCCAAGTTCAGCTTCTTTGACTCACGGTTTTTCGAAATGGCTCAATGTTAATTGAACAGATCAGCGCCACTAGTATAACATGTGACCCTTGATTACTTTTGAACCCTTGGATGTGAGGAAGAAAACCATCAGTCATGATTTTCAATCCAAACCAAAGTTTTGGCAACAGGATTACTAACATAGCATTTGCCCAGGGTTCCCAAAACCTCCAATAGTACATCAAAATCATCATGGCAGCAAGTAGCCGGATTGGCAACATCGACCAGGAGTTTTTCCTTATTCAATCTATTATGTAAAATTGTTGGTTTTGAAGCTTTTTTGGGTCCAGTAAGGGTGAGCCCCAGGAAGACATCCAAAAACAGTTGTGCCAGTCATGATTTTCAATCCAAACCAAAGTTTTGGCAACAGGATTACTAACATAGCATTTGCGCAGGGTTCCCAAAACCTCCAAAAGTACATAATTATCATCATAATGGCAGTAAGTTGCCAAATTGGCAACATCGACCAGGAGTTTTTTCCTTATTCAATCTATTATGTAAAATTGTTCGTTTTGAAGCTTTTTTGGGTCCAGTAAGGGTGAGCCCCAGGAAGACATCCAAAAACAGTTGTGCCAGTCATGATTTTCAATCCAAACCAGAGTTTTGGCAACAGGATTGCTAACATAGCATTTGCCCAGGGTTCCCAAAACCTCCAATAGTACATCATAATCATCATGGCAGCAAGTAGCCGGATTGGCAACATCGACCAGGAGTTTTTCCTTATTCAATCTATTATATAAAATTGTTGGTTTTGAAGCTTTTTTGGGTCCAGTAAGGGTTCACCCCACAAAGAGTCACAAAGACATCCAAAAACAGTTGTGCCAGTCATGATTTTCAATCCAAAACCAAAGTTTTGGCAACAGGACTACTAACATAGCATCTGACCAGGTGTGTCCCGTTGTGTCCCCAGTGTCCCTTCCCAGCTCCCCGTGTGTCCTCGTTGTGCACTCAGTGTCACACCCCGGTGTCCCAGCCCAGCTCCCCGAGCCCGAGCTCTGTGATCCGAATGCAACGAGTCGTTTTCCGCTAACGCGCGCACGCGCGCGCGTTAGCGGAAAGGTTGTGAGACCAAGGAGACTACTAACATAGCATTTGCGCAGGGGTCCCAAAACCTCCAAAATTACATCACCATCATAATGGCAGTAAGTCGCCAGATTGGCAACATCGACCAAGAGTTTTTTCCTTATTCAATCTATTTTGTAAAATTGTTGATTTTGAAGCTTTTTTGGGTCCAGTAAGGGTGAGCCCCAGGAAGACATCCAAAAACAGTTGTGCCAGTCATGATTTTCAATCCAAACCAAAGTTTTGGCAACAGGATTGCTAACATAGCATTTGCCCAGGGTTCCCAAAACCTCCAAAAGCACATAATTATCATCATAATGGCAGCAAGTAGCCAGATTGGCAACATCGACCAGGAGTTTTTTCCTTATTCAATCTATTATGTAAAATTGTTCGTTTTGAAGCTTTTTTGGGTCCAGTAAGGGTGAGCCCCAGGAAGGCATCCAAAAACAGTTGTGCCAGTCATGATTTTCAATCCAAACTAGAGTTTTGGCAACAGGATTGCTAACATAGCATTTGCCCCGGGTTCCCAAAATTTCAATAGTACACCATAATCATCATGGCAGCAAGTAGCCAGATTGGCAACATCGACCAGGAGTTTTTTCCTTATTCAATCTATTATGTAATATTGTTCGTTTTGAAGCTTTTTTGGGTCCAGTAAGGGTGCGCCCCAGGAAGACATCCAAAAACAATTGTGGTTTGATCTGGTCGGCTGGAGACTCAAAAGAGACAACCTAACATAGCAACCAGGGGTACTTTCATTCTGGATTGATTGACAATTGATGTGTTCGGTTTCCTATTTTCTAAAACATGTTGTCCGTGGAGTTTGATGCTAACATAGCACTTTCCATTTGGTGGTTCCAAGCTGTGACAAGTCTCCAGGCAGCTATGTTAGCTTATTCTGGTACATTTCTTTTACCCACTTCCTGGGGAATGCCAAACATTGGGAGGACGGAAACAGAGGCTATGTTAGCAGGTGTTGGCAGAAATCACCCAAATGATCACTTTCTCCACATCCCCAGGGTTGACAACGTAGCCAGATGCTATGTTTGTGAGTTGGTGCCAGGGCTAAAAAACGCCATGTTAGATTTCACCGGTGTAGATTAGATAGATTAGATAGATTAGATAGATTAGATAGATTAGATAGATTAGATAGATTAGATAGATTAGATAGATTAGATAGATTAGATAGATTAGAAAGATTAGATAGATTAGATAGATTAGATAGATTAGATAGATTAGATAGATTAGATAGATTAGATAGATTAGATAGATTAGATAGAATAGATAGATTAGATAGAATAGATAGATTAGATAGATTAGATAGATTAGATAGATTAGATAGATTAGATAGATTAGATAGATTAGATAGATTAGATAGATTAGATAGATTAGATAGATTAGATAGATTAGATAGATTAGATAGATTAGATAGATAGATAGATAGGTAGGTAGGTAGGTAGATAGATCGATCGATAGATCGATCGATAGATCGATCGATAGATCGATAGATCGATAGATCGGTAGATCGATAGATCGATTAGATCGATTAGATAGATTAGATAGATTAGATAGGTTAGATAAATTAGATAGATAGATAGATAGGTTGATAGATAGATAGATAGATAGATAATGATAGATAGACAGACAGAGAGAGCGAGAGAGAGAGAGAGAAAGAGAGAGATAGATGGATACATAGAAAGATTGGTGGGTAGGCAGGTAGGTAGAGAAAAAGAAGAGACCTCAGTCCATCAGTGGCTTCGCTCTGCCATCCGTGACTCACAACAACCAACCTCTCCTATAGGTTTCCTATTTTTGAAACTTCCGCCACCGCCTTGTGCGGTACTACTGGTATGAAACTTCCCCCTTAGAATTTTAAAGATAACCTAAAGAGGTGGGGTCTCCCCCCCATACATGTCCGGAATCTGGCTTCAAAAGCTTGTTTAAAAATAGGTGGGAGACCCTTTCATACATTGGTTTTAAAAGGCCAGAGATCTTTGATGCTTATGTTTTTTTTCCCTCGGAAACTTGCAAAACAAGACAATTTGCCAAAACATAGAAGATCACCTGCCTCCAGGGTTTAAGGAGCTTATTCATGATGCACATTCATTTTGCATAAAATGTTGTTCTGGTACTTAAATATTTTAAATGCACTAGTATGCAGTAATGTCAACATCGTATTAATAAACCCCCCTCCCCCCCAAACATTAAGAGCATCAGAAAAAAGTTAGGGCCAAACATTCAACTATCGTAAAAATTACCTATGTATTCCCAAATGAAATTGCCTAATTGAAAACGAATACATAAGGGAACTTTCCAAAAAAATAAAACCACCTATGTATTCCCAAATGAATTGCCTAATTGAAAACAAATACATAAGTGAACTTCCCCCCCCCCCCAAAAAAAAACGTATGTATTCCCAAATGAATTGCCTAATTGAAAACGATTACATAAAAGGAACTTTCCAAAAAAAACACCTATGCATTCCCAAATGAATTGCCTAATTGAAAACGAATACATAAGAGAACTTTCCCTCAAAAAAAAACACATGTATTCCCAAATGAATTGCCTAATTGAAAACGAATACTAAAGGGAAAAAACGGAAAAAAACGGGAAAAAAAAAGTTGGCGTACTTTATTGTTGGCGTCTTTTATTGCGGGGGGGTTTTATTATTGTGAACCGGGAGTTGGCGTACTTTATTGCGGGGGGGTTTATTAACGCCATGTGAACATTAGTTGTTTCTCATTCTCGCAGGGTGCATCTCTCAACAATTTCATACATTTTCAAAAGATTAAAAGGTATCGAGAGGATTTTTTTTGAGGGGAACCCTGGGTTTAGCTTCGGTCGTCCTCTTAAATCACTTCGGCATACTTCGGCACATTCCCCGCAGCACAAACCGAACCTCGACGCCTCAACGCATCGTGAAACAAAAGTGACGTCGTGATACGCTGTGGATGATCGTGGATGATGTATCCCGAGATTCGTTTTTGGATTGTTTTTGTTTTTTCTTCTGGGATGGTTTTTGAGGTTAAAACAGCATAGTCCCCTCTTACTTTCATACATGTTCAGTGCTTGAACACAAACCACCTAGTCCCCCCCATACTTTATACATCTTGGAATTTTTATTTGATATTGGCTCATGTAATTGAGATTATCGAAAGAAGTTTAGAAGTCAAACTTCCGACAATATGGACACATGAAAAGATGGAGGACCATCAAAAAAAAAAATAATTATCATCAAAAAAATAATTCATCAAAACAAAAATAAATCATCAAAAAGAAATTTAAATAAAGGAAAGAAAAGGAAGGAAGGAAGGAAGGAGAGAAGGGAAGCAGGAAAGGAAGGAAGGAAGGAAGGAAGGAAGGAGAGAAGGGAAACAAGAAAGGAAGGAAGGAAGGAAAGAAGGGAAGCAGGAAAGGAAGGAAGGAAGGAAGGAAGGAAGGAAGGAAGGAGGGAAGGAGGGGAAGACAGGGAAAGAAAGGAAAAGAAAGGAAAAGAAAGGAAAAGAAAGGAAAAGAAAGGATAAGAAAGGAAAAGAAAGGAAAAGAAAAGAAAGGAAAGAAAGGAAAGAAAGGAAAGAGGAAAGGAAAGAGGAAAGGAAAGAGGAAAGGAAAGAGGAAAGGAAAGAGGAAAGGAAAGAGGAAAGGAAAGAGGGAAGGAAAGAGGGAAGGAAAGAGGGAAGGAAAGAGGGAAGGAAAAGAAAGGAAGGAGGAAATGAAGGAGGAAAAGCAGGGAAGGAAGCATACAAATTGCCATTCTTTACAAATACAAGCTAGCTTTCGAATGAAAGGATGTACCTGACCAGTGGTAGACGGGCTATTTTAGGACCAAAAACGAAACCCATGTTATCGGGAGATTGTTGGAAGTTAGCAAGGAAACATTAAGGACCCCCCAAAAAATGAGGGAGGGTAATTTAATTTGTTTCTTTTTTTTTCTCCTTGGTTCCTGGTGGCTCCTATAGTTCCCTGTGTGGCTCCTGGCTTCTGTGGCTCCTTCGGCTCCTGTGTCCCTGGTGGCTCCTGGTGGCTTCGTGGCTTCTTGGCTTTTTGGCTTCTGGCTGCTTGTCTTTTAGCTTCTTTGGTACGTGGCTCCTCCGGCTCCTCTGGCTTCTTCGGCTCCTATGGCTCCTTCGGCTCCTGTGGCTTTTCGCTCTTATGGCTCCTTCGGCTCCACATCTACACCTACGTCTATGTCTATATCTATATCTCAATCAATCAATCAATCTATCTTTCTTTCTATCTATCTATTTGTCTTTCTATGTATCTTACCCTATCTTACTCTATCTTACCCTATCTTACCCTATCTTTTCCTATCTTACCCTATCTTATCCTATCTTTTCCTTTTTATTCTATCTTTCCTATATTGCGAATGAATGTATCATGACCATGATGACGCTTTGCAAGGGGGAGGCGCCGCGCCCTGTTTTTTTTTTACTTGAATCCTACGTGGGTACTGCATGAGTATTGAGCATATTTATATACGCTGTCAAGGCTCACGAGAGGTATAGAGTAATCCTGTGGACACCACTAATGTGACGCTTTGCGGGGGGAGGCGCTGCGCCCTCACCCCGCGCCCCCCTCCCGCCTTTTTATTTAACCCCCCCCCCGCGGCTTGTGACAACGCCAGAAAGGTGGATGATAAGGCCCACCTACATTGCGAATGAATGTGTCATGACCAGGGACCTTTGCGGGGGGAGCGCTGCGCACCTCCCCCCGCGCCCCCATCCCCGCCTGTTATGTTAACCCCTCCCCCGTGCTTTGAACAACGCGCCAGCAAGGTGGATGATAAGCCCACCTACAGTGCGAATGACATGTATCAGTGACCATGTGACGCTTTGCGGGGGGAGGCGCGTTGGTGCTTTTTTCAGGAACATGGCACTGGTGCCCGATGCATTTCCAGGGGGAGGCCACATGTGTGGCTCTTGTTTTGTCAACCTTTTGTTATTTTGGTTCGGTTGCACGCACACACACACACACCAAACGACTACAACCAAGACAGCGAAGAAGCGAACCAGCCAAGCAACCAAACAACCAACCAACCAGGCAAGCAGCTAACATGCTTGCTGTGCTTCCGTGCTGTGACAACGCCACAAAGGTGGATGATACGGCCCACCTATACTGTTCTGTTGGGGGGAGGCGCTGCGCCCTTGTTTTTGTCTTAACTTGAATCCTACGCGGGTACTGCATGAGTATTGAGCATATTTATATACGCTGTCAAGGCTCAAGAGAGGTATAGAGTAATCCTGTAGACACCACTCATGTGACGCTTTGCCGGGGGAGGCGCGTTGGTGCTTTTTTCAGGAACATGGCACTGGTGCCCGATGCATGTCCAGGAGGGAGGCCTGTATGGCTCTTGTTTTGTCAACCTTTTGTTAGTTTGGTTCGGTTGAACGCACACACACACACACACCAAACGACTACAACCAAGACAGCGAAGAAGCGAACCAGCCAAGCAACCAAACAACCAACCAACCAGGCAACCAGCTAACATGCTTGCTGTGCTTCCGTGCTGTGACAACGCCACAAAGGTGGATGATACGGCCCACCTATACTGTTCTGTTGGGGGGAGGCGCTGCGCCCTGGTTTTTGTTTTAACTTGAATCCTACGTGGGTACTGCATGAGTATTGAGCATATTTATATACGCTGTCAAGGCCCAAGAGAGGTATAGAGTAATCCTGTGGACACCACTCATGTGACGCTTTGCGGGGGGAGGCGCTGCGCCCCCCTCCCGCGCCCCCCTCCCGCCTTTTTATTTTAAAGCCCTGCCCGCGGCTTGTGACAACGCCAGAAAGGTGGATGATAAGGCCCACCCACATTGCGAATGAATGTGTCGTGATAAGGCCCACCTACATTGCGTCCATTCCAACATAGTAGACATACACCTTTGCAAGTCAAAATG
>CAMXCT020004745.1:0-30312 GCA_947184155.2 Cladocopium goreaui
AGCCACTCTGGCAGAGTGGCTGAGTGGCTGAGTGGCTGGTCCAGCCACTCTGGGAGAGTGGCTGAATGGCTGAGTGGCTGGTCCGGCCACTCTGAGTGGCTGAGTGGCTGAGTGGCTGGTCCAGCCACTCTGGCAGAGTGGCTGAGTGGCTGGTTCAGCTCCTCTGGCAGAGTGGCTGAGTGGCTGAGTGGCTGTATGGAACAGTTTTTTTGGGATACATACGTAACTTAAGCCCCGCACAAAATTCTCTGCACACATTGCATCTGAATTTATATTCTTTGCTGGCTCGGTTTCGCGATAATGTTAGTTATTTGTATGTAGTGTTAGGTCCCTACAAGATAAAGGAAGACACCCGAAATTAACATAAAACCTCACTCAAAAAACTACCCAGAGCTAAGAAAAAATTAGGTCTGGGTAATGCTGCTTGCACTCTATTAGCTAAGCTACACATGACTTCTTTCTTACAATCCTTTAACACAGATGTTTGCATAAAATTCCATTCAATCCATAAGAATATATACCCCCGTTCCCTACAAGATAAAGGAAGAAACCCTAAATTAGCTTCAAACTTCACTTAAAAAATTAGCCAGACCTAGGAAAAATTACATCTGGATAATACTGCTTACACTCTATTGACTAGGTTGCACATGGCTTCTTTCTCACAACCCTTTAACACAGATGTTTGCATAAAATTCCATTCAATCCATAAGAATATATGCCCCCGTTCCCTACAAGATAAAGGAAGAAACCCGAAATTAACATAAAACCCCACTCAAAAAACTACCCAGACATAAGAAAATTAGGTCTGGGTAATGCTGCTTGCACTCTATTGGATAAGCTACACATGACTTCTTTCTTACAATCCTTTAACACAGGTGTTTGCATAAAATTCCATTCAATTCATAAGAATATATGCCCCCGTTCCCTACAAGATAAAGGAACACACCCGAAATTAACATAAAACCTCACTCAAAAAACTACCCAGACCTAAGAAAAATTAGGTGTGGGTAACACTGCTTACACTCTATTAGCAAAGCTGCACATGACTTCTTTCTCACAACCCTTTAACACAGACGTTTGCATAAAATTCCATTCAATTCCTAAGAATATATGCCCCCGTTCCCTACAAGATAAAGGAAGAAACCCTAAATTAGCTCCAAACTTCACTTAAAAAATTAGCCAGACCTAAGAAAAATTAGGTCTGGGTAATGCTGCTTACACTCTATTGGATAAGCTACACATCACTTCTTTCTCACAACCCTTTAACACAGATGTTTGCATAAAAATCCATTCAATCCATAAGAATATATGCTCCCGTTCCCTACAAGATAAAGGAAGAAACCCGAAATTAACATAAAACCCCACTCAAAAAACTACCCAGACCTAAGACAAATTAGGTCTGGGTAATGCTGCTTACACTCTATTGGATAAGCTACACATCACTTCTTTCTCACAACCCTTTAACACAGGTGTTTGCATAAAATTCCATTCAATCCAAAAGAATATATGCTCCCGTTCCCTACAAGATAAAGGAAGAAACCCGAAATTAACATAAAACCCCAATCAAAAAACTACCCAGACCTAAGAAAAATTAGGTCTGGGTAATGCTGCTTACACTCTATTGGATAAGCTACACATGACTTCTTTCTTACAATCCTTTAACACAGATGTTTGCATAAAATTCCATTCAATCCATAAGAATATATACCCCCGTTCCCTACAAGATAAAGGAAGAAACCCTAAATTAGCTTCAAACTTCACTTAAACAATTAGCCAGACCTAAGAAAAATTACATCTGGATAATACTGCTTACACTCTATTGACTAGGTTGCACATGGCTTCTTTCTCACAACCCTTTAACACAGATGTTTGCATAAAATTCCATTCAATCCATAATATATGCCCCCGTTCCCTACAAGATAAAGGAAGAAACCCGAAATTAACATAAAACCCCACTCAAAAAACTTCCCAGACATAAGAAAAATTAGGTCTGGGTAACGCTGCTTGCACACTATTGGATAAGCTACACATGACTTCTTTCTTACAATCCTTTAACACAGGTGTTTGCATAAAATTCCATTCAATCCATAAGAATATATGCCCCCGTTCCCTACAAGATAAAGGAAGACACCCGAAATTAACATAAAACCTCACTCAAAAAACTACCCAGACCTAAGAAAAATTAGGTCTGGGTAACGCTGCTTACACTCTATTGGCTAAGCTGCACATGACTTCTTTCTCACAACCCTTTACACAGATGTTTGGCATAAAATTTCATTCAATACATAAGAATCATATGCTCCCCTTTAACACAGATGTTTGCATAAAATTCCATTCAATCCATAATATATACCCCCGTTCCCTACAAGATAAAGGAAGAAACCCGAAATTAACATAAAACCCCACTCAAAAAACTTCCCAGACATAAGAAAAAATAGGTCTGGGTAATGCTGCTTACACTCTATTGGATAAGCTACACATGACTTCTTTCTTACAATCCTTTAACACAGGTGTTTGCATAAAATTCCATTCAATCCATAAGAATATATGCCCCCGTTCCCTACAAGATAAAGGAAGACACCCGAAATTAACATAAAACCTCACTCAAAAAACTACCCAGACCTAAGAAAAAACAGGTCTGGGTAATGCTGCTTACACTCTATTAGCTAAGCTACACATGACTTCTTTCTTACAATCCTTTGACACAGATGTTTGCATAAAAATCCATTCAATCCATAAGAATATATACCCCCGTTCCCTACAAGATAAAGGAAGACACCCGAAATTAATATAAAACCCCACTCAAAAAAACTACCCAGACATAAGAAAAATTAGGTCTGGGTAATGCTGCTTACACTCTATTGGATAAGCTACACATCACTTCTTTCTCACAACCCTTCAACACAGGTGTTTGCATAAAATTCCATTCAATCCATAAGAATATATGCCCCCGTTCCCTACAAGATAAAGGAAGAAACCCGAAACAAAAAACTTCCCAGACATAAGAAAAAATAGGTCTGGGTAATGCTGCTTACACTCTGTTGGATAAGCTACACATGACTTCTTTCTTACAATCCTTTAACACAGGTGTTTGCATAAAATTCCATTCAATCCATAAGAATATATGCCCCCGTTCCCTACAAGATAAAGGAAGACACCCGAAATTAACATAAAACCTCACTCAAAAAACTACCCAGACCTAACAAAAAACAGGTCTGGGTAATGCTGCTTACACTCTATTAGCTAAGCTACACATGACTTCTTTCTTACAATCCTTTGACACAGATGTTTGCATAAAAATCCATTCAATCCATAAGAATATATACCCCCGTTCCCTACAAGATAAAGGAAGACACCCGAAATTAATATAAAACCCCACTCAAAAAAACTTCCCAGACATAAGAAAAAATAGGTCTGGGTAATGCTGCTTACACTCTATTGGATAAGCTACACATCACTTCTTTCTCACAACCCTTCAACACAGGTGTTTGCATAAAATTCCATTCAATCCATAAGAATATATGCCCCCGTTCCCTACAAGATAAAGGAAGAAACCCGAAATTAACATAAAACCCCACTCAAAAAACTACCCAGACCTAAGAAGATAAAGGAAGAAACCCTAAATTAACTTCACACCTCACTAAAACAAAAACACACCTAACAAAAATTAAATCTAGATAGTACTGCTTACACTCTTTTGACTAGGTTACACATAACTTCTTTCTGGCAACACTTTAACAGAAATGTTTGCATAATCCCATTCAATCCATAAAAATATATGCCCCCGTTCCCTACAAGATAAAGGAAAAAACCGTAAATTAGCTTCAAACCTCATTTAAAAGATTACCCAGACCTAAGAAAGGTCTTGGTAATACTGCTTCGTGTCCATTGGCTAAGCTGCACTAGCTATTCACCCACTGAGACATTCTGCCAGAGTGGCTTGGTGCAGCCGCTCAGCCACTCAGCCGCTCTGCCAGAGCGGCTGGACCAGCCACTCAGCCACTCAGTCACTCTGAGTGACTGAGTGGCTGAGTGGCTGGTCCAGCCGCTCTGGCAGAGCGGCTGAGTGGCTGAGCGGCTGCACCAAGCCACTCTGGCAGAGTGGCAGAGTGGCTGGAGCAGCCACTCTGGCAGACGCTCTGGTAAGAGTGGCTGGACCAGCCACTCTGCCACAGCCACTCAGCCACTCAGCCACTCAGACGCTCTGGTAAGAGTGGCTGAGTGGCTGAGTGGCTGGTCCAGCCACTCTGGGAGAGTGGCTGAGTGGCTGAGTGGGCTGGGTCCAGGCCGCTCTGTTGGGAGAGTGGCTGAGTGGCTGAGTGGCTGGTCCAGCCACTCTGGGAGAGTGGCTGAGTGGCTGAGTGGCTGCTTCGATTTCGCGAGCCGTGTTGCACATCCACTCTAATATCAATAGTCAGCACGAATCAGTACGACTCCATTTCATAGTGAGTTTTGGCATGTTAGAGTCAGAGTCCCCGGCGCAGGCACTTTCAGTGCTGATGTCTGGATGGCCCTTCTGGAGGCTGTGCAGTGTTGATTGTTTTTGTTATTCTGAAGTGCCTTTTTCATCTTTTTCATTCACATGTTTTTTCCTTTGTTGAAGTGCTTGTCATTGAGATCATTGAGATAGATGCACGATTCGGCAGTTCCCTTAATTTATGATCTTAATGTTTCGAAGCCTGTGACTCTCCTGCTTCAAAAGAAACATATGCAGACATGACATATGCCGTATCATATGCCGTATCATATGCCTGCTACCTTGCTGAAGCCTATTTGGTTCAAAAACCTAACGGCCCAAGGGGTGTCAAGGTGCTCCCTGGAGCCCTTATTTGTATTGCGTGGGCCACGTGGTCGCCAGGCCAGTGTTGCTACTTGTATCAGTGATGTTATGTAATTATTGTGTCATACACGTAAGCACTGTGATAAAAGCTTGGGAGCTCTTAAAACGTTCATTATGTTTTTGCTGGAATTGCTTGTGCTTTGCAGGCACTGGCACCATCAAGATGGAACAAGCGCCTATGGGCCACGATCAGCACCGCAGATTGCATTGCTGGATTTGGAACTCTCTCGGATTTTTGCATCCCAAGTGGGGTTTTAATTTCTAAGCTTTGAAGTGGCAAACAATATATATTTCAAAAAAGTTGCACTTGCCAATAGCGACGTCACAGTCAAGAGTGTTTGCCACGTGCCTGCATGACATGAGTCCACATAAACAAAACACCTGCGAATGAAAACTTGGACGTGGCGACAACAGGAAAAATTTGCATGCTGCGGCGATGATGCAGTCTCATTCTTAGATGCACTAGACCTGGAGGAGGAAAATTATGTTTGGAAAATTCAGGGAGAAGATGGGAGGAGCAAATCTGTAAGTCGGTGAGTGCGCATGGTAAGATGCACAGCACTTGCATTCTGCACCCAGCTGCAGGTGGCAATATCAGTCTATGATGCCTCCAATGCCGCCCCATGTGCCTGGCATGCCCAGTCTGCCAATGCCGCAAGGGGCCAAGTTGCATTGAACCGATGGCAACTAACAGCTTGCACCACAAAGCGCAGGTTAGTATCAAAGAAGCCTCAGACAAGCCAAATCCCTATTCTGCCTACTTTTTTTCTCCCACATGGCCAAGCCTTGCCGCGGCAAAGCAAAATTCAAACAGCCCGGACTTTCGGAAGCTGGAATGTGCTTGCTTAACCATAGATCCCGAGGTGGCCAAATCACCCACCAATGGTTACACAATGGTTGTAACTTGGCAGAGCTTTCGCGGAGTCAAGAGCAAGACGTTTCATCTCCCTGAAGTTGAAACGAAAGCTGAAAACACATACACACACACATGCACACACACACACGCTATATATATAATATAATATAATATAATATATATATACACATACACACATACACACATACATACACATACGCACATACATATATACACATACACATACACACATACATATATACATATACACATACACATACACATATACATATACATATACATATACACACACACACATATATATATATATATTACATACATACATCCATGCATACATGCGTACACCACACACACACACACTGCTGATGGGAGCATGTTACTGAGTAACATTACTCGAATGAGGAACTTTATAGTGGTGAAGTAGTTCATGCCTTGAGGGTTCCTAGGTCCAAAATCCTGGTCAGTCGAGTAGGGAAAGCAGTGGGAAACTCTGATTTCTGAGATAATCTCAAATTAGCAACATATACGCATGAAAATGGACAGCTTGTTCAACAGTTCAAAACCAACTTCTGCAGGTACAGGGAGGTGATCAGTCTCCCCTTCCCACCAATGGCAATAGCTTCGTTGCGTGCAGTATGCCAAAGGTGCTGCACGCCCCTGCATCTGATGGATTGTTTGAATCAACTTGTTAACAGAAACTCAGGTCCGCATGAGTGATAGCGGATTTCACACACACAATGGCCCCCCCGGCAGGGGAGGCAGCTGCTGGTGAACGCTGTTTTTCATCGCAGTATCAGTTTGCAATATATACATGTCCTAGAAATTCTTGTACAACATATGGGAAAGGTTCACTGTAAATCAAATGGTCTCCTTGGGACAGAATAAGGGTCCAGACTGCGTTCCCGTTGGAGAGCGACTCTTCTGAAAACGATCGGTTGAAGGGAAAGAGGACTGAACAGATGAACCATCAGCTGCAGTGAAAGACCGATCTTGACGTCGATATGATGTAGAACTTGCATTTTCAGAAAGTGGCTCGATCAAAACGTTCTTGATACTCGAGCGTGTCTGACCATCATAACTATAGGGCTCCCGGACTTGCGATCTGGATCGTTCACTTTCATTTTCGAAACGAGACTCAACTGAAGCGTTCTTGATACTCGAACGTGTCTGACCATCACAAATATAGGGTTCCCGAACTGGCGATCTGGAGCGATCGGTGAGACGTTTCCGAAGGGACCACTGTTCCAAAGTATTGCTAAGTTCACGCAACGAAGGCATCGTAAGAAGGAGATAGATTGGTTTGAGTTTGAGCTTAAATATACTCTTCAAAATTCAAAAACGTGTGATTCGAACTGTCAAAGTCAAGATTCGCAATCGGCAAAAGTATGATGAACACAACTGAGTTGAGAAAAACACAACATGAACATAACTGAAAAGGTAAATGAAAAAGAAGAAAACAGTGTGACGTTATCGAACTTCAGATGAAAAACGTCAAAGAATGCCCATTGATGAAAATGTCCAACATCAAATGACTTCACGAAAGTGATGGCGAATGACGACAAAACACGACAATGCGAAATCCAGCAACTGTTTTGTCTGCGTTTCCTGTCATGGTATCTAGTCAAAGTGAAAAAGAGAATCAGGATCAAGTTGTGGATGACGTGAGCGTACCAATTTGATAATCTGACTTCTCAAAGTAGAAGACAATACATCACGTTGTCGTCGAGACCAAATGGACAGAAAATCTTGAATTTGAGGTATTTGTAGAGAACTGGGCCATGTATTCTGCAAAATGAGACGAATTCTGGCCAGAGCTCCGGACGTGAGTGCCTTAGTCGTACTTGAACTCCTTGTTGAACGAAACGCTTTGTCCACAGGTTGAAGATATGTAGTTGTACGCTGTAACACGTCAGCGTTGTATCCTAACAATTCAGATCCTTCAACTTGTTCAAGTAGAATGGGAGGTGAATAGAATGAAAGATTCCAAAATAACTGCATTTCTGAGTTCCAGTGTCCCACAGGAAGTAGCATCACTCGATTGTCAACGTAACGATGATGAAAAGTGGAATTGTTGGTAAATTGACGAAAACAGGACAGAAAAGTATGTTCTCGCATGAGTGCGACAGCTGCACAGAAAATAGGTGCCCATTGACTACCCATGCTGGCACCACGTTTTTGTAAAAATGTAGACATTCCGACGGTGAAAAAACTGTGATTCAACAGACAGCTACAAATAGGTAGAATGTCGCCCAAGCGAATATCACGATACATCTTGGTGTGTTGTCGCCATTGACCTCTAAAAACTCGCAGGGTGCGTTCATGTTGATATACGTGTGCTTGAAGTACAGAATCGAAGGTCTGTCCATGTTGTAAAATATATTGATGAATGGCGAATTCAATAGATCCGAGAATGCGGTCATGTTCAACTTGGTTGTAGAAACCAGCAGTATCAGTCTGAAAGAGAAGAAGGTCAGCACCATGATCAATTTGGAAAAAGCATTTGATTTCGTTCATCACCTTGTTGATATCACAGTAGCGAAGTAAGGATGGATAAACAACTTTCAAAATATCTTGCAACACCACAGACAAAATATAACCCATCTGTTTTGGCCAAGATCGACTGTAATTAACGATGGGTCGTGCTTTCATAAACGAGCGTGAAGGTTTTGGAAGAATATACGCCTTGCTTAATGATAAATGAAAATCGAAAGCCCAAGGATATCTGTCAGTGATCCATCCAGGAAGATCATACTGAATATTCTTCAGAATAGTGGCTGAATCAACACTACAAAGATGAAAAACAGAGGTGTCTTGAAATGTCTTACACAGCAAATTGTGCCACTGGACAGGACAATGTAAGGTGAGAGACGATGGAAAATGATCTGCTGGGGAAGCAATAAGTCCGTCGATCCTTTGTCGAGCCTGTCGAATACGTTTTTGAGTGTACAACTGACCTGAATCAAGTTGCAAATTCCAACAGTCTTGTAGAAAAGCCTGCCAATACTGGATCAGATCTCGGCGAAGTTTCCAACGTCGTAACCATTTTTCAAATTGGAAGGTGTTTTGATGGAAAAATTGTGTCCACGTAGGTGTAACTTCATCTTCCAAATGTGCAGTCAGAATAGGATCCAGTGGAAAACATTCCGAGGCGAAGGATGAAATATGATCTGTTTTCCGTGGATTGTGTTGAACATGAAGAGGAAACAACTGACAAGCACACTGAGGGCGAAACTGAGGTGTCCACAACTTTAGAAAAGAACGAAAATTGTACAAATATTGAGCTAAAGTTCGATTTTTCACTGTCACAAACGGTGCACGAACTTTGTGAAAAATGGGAAAGTTACAGCGATGATGGTGAGTGAATCCCAGCAACCATTGTCGAAATCGACGTTCCATTGTATCCGACAAAACCTGTAACTGCATGGGTATATTCGCTGGTGGCGATTCAGTAGCATAGAATTTGAAAATATAACGCAATTGAGATTGTGCTCTGGTCCGAAAAGGTTCCGACATATGGTGGCTCAAGCGCCATAACAAGAAAATCAACTGCACATTTGACAACTTCGAACGTAGAATGCGAGAACGAATGAACTTGTCATGCGTGTCAGAACCAAGGGAATACATGAAAATGTACAAACTTGTATCCGTAATCCGACGACTAAGAATGCATTGAGCAGTTTGCAGACTGCGTTTGCGAAATCGTTTCACAAATTTCATCCCTTGAGTACTGGTCTTCAAAGTTGAAGGTCCGAATTGTTGCTTACCAATCCGAAGTTGTTTCATCAAAGGATTGATCCAAGGCCAATTGTAAATGGGGCGAAAAGTCCTTTGGCATGCTGTTTCAACTGCAAGAAGCTTATCAACGTCAGTCTGGAGTAAAGGAAAATCAATATATTGAAAATAATTGCGTTGTGCTGACCAGGCCTTCAAAGCTGGTTCGTAGTAAGCAAGTTGGTCTTTCTTTAACTGTCGGTATTTTCGTAACCGACTCTGTTCTCTCGAAAACATGGTTTGTTCAGTGGAGCCAATGTAAAACTGAGCATTTCGAAAATGTAAACGACAGTACACGATGCTCGACCTGTTCCACCATGTCCATGACAAAATTTCTGGAAGTTCGCACTGCCGCAAAATAGTCAGAAGACGTCGATTTTTGGCTGAAAAAGGTCGAATGATGTAAGCAAAAATGGTCCAAACACTAAGTATCCACATGATCCGTTCCTGTACATGCCATGGTAAAGCTGGAGAAAATTGCAAAGTGTAAATCATGAATTGGATGCTAGCAAACCACAGCGACTGAAAATGTGAGGCAAGCTTCGTTGTCTCTGCACCATGCATATGCTTGGAATACTTGCGAAATGGCTGCCCCCATGATGATGGAGGACTTACTTCACTGGTTTGTAATCCAAAATGTCAGTTTCGAAGGAATTGAACGGCGGCCAAAACCTTCAAATTGTATTCCGCCTTTGTTTCGGCCAGTACTGTACTGGGGAGACCCCAATCTGAAAGAATCGATTCTAAATTTGGTCTTTCAGAGGCTGGAAACTGATTGTATTCGTCAGTAATGGTCTTCAACATGGCATCAACATTGACTTGTTCCGTCTTAGGAACATTGTTCTTGATCCACTTGTCGAGTTCAGTCATGGTATGTTTGGGTGTGTGTGTGCCTAAGATGGGTGCGTTTTGTCCACGTCGATATTGTGAGAGTGGAGAACGGTCATCTTGGGCTCCCGGCATACTTGGCATCGACTGACTTTTTTGGCGTCTGAGTTCCTCTGTTGCTGATTGACGAAACATGGATGGGAGTGTTCCGCCTGGTGGTTCCTCAGTGTTCTGAGTCTGTGATCCTTCCTGAGTAGGAACTTGACTTTGGTTGGCACGAAGAGCTGCGTTCTCTTTCTTCATTCTTTCCAGTTCTTCTAACAATGATTGATTGGAATCTTTGGGTGCCAAAGTCTTGAACAAATCAACAGTCTGTTGAATCAACGCCTCAATTCCTGAAAGCTTGTATTTCCAATCTTGAGAATCACCTGGTTCTGAAGACAAATGCTGGATGAGCTTCGCAAAATCAACATTGTCTTTTTGTCGGTAGAGTTCACGAAAAAGCATGGTAGAAAATGTGGCTTCAAGGCGATTTCGAAACATCTCACATGCGACATACCTACCATTGGCAACAAGGCGCAAAGCCCAATTTTCAAGACCGTTGGACACAATGTCGACAAGCTTAACATCAGAAATAGGAATGCCAGCTGTATTGTTCTTTCGTGAAAAATTGGTCGACTCAACATGTCGTGGAAAAGTCAATCCATACTCCGTCTTTGTATCATAATGGGTTCGTGTGGATTGCCACGAATCAGGTAAGTGTGGTGATCGTGCACGACTGAGGTCTTGGGTCCGGGACAGCGGTCGTCTTCGATCACGGTATTCCTTAGACTCGTGTCGACGATGTCCACGACTGCGATGTCGAGATCTGGATCGAGAATCTCGGCGTTGAGACTGCATCTGTCCAAATACTGATCACAAACGGATTGAAGAACGACTTACTGACGGGTTTGATCCACTGTGAATTATACCAATCATGGAAAACAGTAATGAAAAATTGAACAGAACCAGACAATTTTGATGCAAGTCAAATTGTAGTACTCAAGAAAAACAGCAGCTGAATTAGACTTAACAAAATGTAAATACTCTTGATTTCGAAATCGTCACTGGGAAAAACATCAAACGTATGTGACTGTAACTCACAAAAAGGTGACTTGGACGAAATCTGAAATGACTCATGAAGAGATGGCTTGATAAATGAAACCGCTCAAAAAGTGATACAACAGAGCGCAGCTTTTGATCTATGGAGCGCAACAAAATTGTGTGACTTCCATGATCATTGATCATGATGATGGGATGATACAAGCTAAATGGCTAAGCGGACTCAAATGAGAACGAAGACCCCAACGTTTGTCACGTCCATGTACACTGTCAAAATAGTGTGTACAAGCATGTTCTCCAATAACACCGCCGAGAACGTTGGTCACATGTGGTTGTCTTGATTTAGACATACCGAGCAAACATGTAGGACGATCAGTGGTAAAATTGGAATATTTCTGTGCCTTTCTCAAGGTTGTGAGCATCTCTGATCTGGTCATAACAGGTCTTGCCACAGTAACGCCACGACAGAAAAAGGTCAATGCCGGGATCCATGTCTCGTCTTGTGGGTCAGTGGATGATGGTCTGATATACCCATGGAATAAACTGTCTGCAGCAGATTGTGGATTCGTGTTGTGTGCGTAACATATGTATTCTGCAGCAGGAATTTCTGGTTCTTGTGTAAAAACGACTGGTTCCAAGCGAGCGACAAAGGCCACAAGAGACTGATTCTGGTGATCAAAGAGTAAGTCGATGCACTCCACGAAAGCCCAAACTTCAGAATGTAGAAGGAGAGTAGAGATCAATACTTCGAGTGCGGAATGGATGATTGAAGAGAATTTTTCAAACTTGGCGGAATACTCATCTTTGAGGATCTGCATATGGTCAGTCATAAGTTGTTGTTTTAACAGCGCAATCGAGTCAATAGTTCGAAAAGAGTATTGTTGCTGAAAATATGTCAAAGATGGCGTCCATTTGTCAACTGCCAAAGTGAGTGCACCAGTTTCATATGCATTCTTGATACGGTAAGGATCTTGATAGAGTTCTTCACGAATGCGGCCCATGCACTGATATAGGAACCACCAAGGTGATTTCTCAGGTTGTTCTAAAGTAATACAATCACAGCAAAATGTGGCAGTGGTGGGTAGCGTCCAAAAAGAAATCTGATCACTCTGAGGGTGTAAAAATTCAATAATTTCAACAGTCAAAGGAGGCCGTCCAATGCGAGTCGTAACCTTTGGTCTAGGTCCGGGTAGTCTTCGATCACTAGTGAAGGTCTTCTTGTGTCCATGATGGTCATGTAAACAATGTACGAACAATCCCCAACGTGGAATGGGAGCAACTGAGACTGACGGCTGGTCTATAAACATTGATGCCCGAACTCGATCCCGTTGATCTGATTCAGAAGTCAGAGGCACCCGGACCGTTCCATCGCTTGGTAAATCAGCTGTAACAGTGGGACGTACTCGATCCACTCGGTCATTTGATGTGATCTGATTTTGACGATCATCAGTGACTAAGGGCAGTGCAACTTGAGAGCTACGGTTCTGACGTTCCACAGTGTCTGAGGGCAGTGCAGAATGAGAGCCCAATCCAGAAACTACGTTCGATCCGTCCATTCGATCATCACGATCAACAATTGGTGCACGAAATGAGCTGGGTTGAATGCCAAGAGCATTGGAGAACATCATATTTTGTGACAAAGTCAACATTTGTTGAAACTGCATGTGTTGAACATGTTGAACATGTTGAGACTCCGTATGAAGAACAGTCTGGAGTAAGTCCCGTGTCTCTTGAATGTTGGATCCTTCAATTCGATATTGTCCGCATTGTCCTGTAAATTCAAGAACTGTAGGACGACTTTGGCGACTTACAGGTGTGATCCAGGATGGTGGAGGAGTAGGACTAGGTGGACATCGCGACTTTGGTACTGCAGCTGGAATATCAGATTTCGACATGGCTCAAACAGATACAGAGGAAAGGTGAAAAACAAAAGAACTAAATGATGACAGAACAGATCTGAGTTGCCCGAACGTGTAGAATGTAATAAATTCGTGTCTGTCTTTCAGAATTCCAGCCATACGGCTTGCTGCTGTCTTGTGACGTATTCCAAATCTTGTGAAATCTTGCATTGTATTTGATTCATGTATTTCGGCCTGAAGCCAATTCACACGGGAATTAATACCCGTCAGATTTCGAGGTATTGCAGTACCCCACTATTCTTCCGGAAGGCCGGTACCGATTCAACGCGTGTCACCAAACACGCGGACGGCAGTCACAAGTCAGTGACACTGTGCCCGTTACACACTGCTGATGGGAGCATGTTACTGAGTAACATTACTCGAATGAGGAACTTTATAGTGATGAAGTAGTTCATGCCTTGAGGGTTCCTAGGTCCAAAATCCTGGTCAGTCGAGTAGGGAAAGCAGTGGGAAACTCTGATTTCTGAGATAATCTCAAATTAGCAACATATACGCATGAAAATGGACAGCTTGTTCAACAGTTCAAAACCAACTTCTGCAGGTACAGGGAGGTGATCAGTCTCCCCTTCCCACCAATGGCAATAGCTTCGTTGCGTGCAGTATGCCAAAGGTGCTGCACGCCCCTGCATCTGATGGATTGTTTGAATCAACTTGTTAACAGAAACTCAGGTCCGCATGAGTGATAGCGGATTTCACACACACACACCAACCCCGCTGCTCCCACCACCGCTGGACCTTCAATGAACAAATCCAACAACACTGCCTTTGGTGCAGAAGTTAACCTCAAGGGTCTAGTTTTGCTTGTCCATGCTCAAGCCTGCAATAGCCTGCATATTGTTTGTTTTCATGGGCAACACACCAGGCTTACAAATGTATGCTTTGTTTTGTTATTATTCACATCTATCCCCTAGAATGCCCTGAGCAAGGCAGCGGAAGATCGACAAAGCACTTTGGAAAATCAGAAAGCGCTGAAGGTGGGTGATTCAGTGGTTCTTGGCAGCTGGGAAATGGGAAAGGTTCCCTAAGAGAGCTTCGGAAGGCTTAGAATCCTGGAGAAGACACATGTGTTTCTTAGTGTTTGTAGGTGTTCCCTGAGATTTGTTGCCTCACTGCTGAGAGGTTGCGATACAGCAGAAAGGTGCAGACCCTTCTGCTGATGCAGGTGACTTGCAATGGGGAAAGGAGATGGGTGAGATGCATTTCCACGTGCTGTTGGTGTCTCCCCAAGGAAGGATTGCTAATTCACACGATCCCATTGACAAACATGCCTTGGCATCAGCCGTCTCTCTGTACCTTTGGAGAACACCCAGCTGGGTTTTACTATGGAGGGCTATTTTTTGGGTGAATTATGTTTTTCCCGTTTTGGATTTGTTTCTTGGATTTCTGTTTCCCTGCTTCTTTGGTTTTCTGCTTTTCCCTGCTTCTTTACTTCTCTGCTTTTCTGCCTCTTTGCTTGTCTTCTTCAAGATTTCTGCGTTTCTGCTTCTCTGCTGTGTGCTTTTATGCTTTTCCCTGCTTCTTTGCTTCTTTGGTTTTCTGCTTTACCTTGCTTCTTTGCTTCTCTGCTTCTTTGCTGTTCTGCTTTTCTGGTTTCCCTGCGTTTTTGCTTTTCAAGCCAAAACAATCCCTAAGACAGACTATGTAAATAAACTCTAAACCACCCTAGATAAACCCCAAACCAACCCAAAAAGAATAATAAAAAAACCGAAGTAAACTAAACCCTAAACAAAGCCTAAATAAATATGAAAACTTCCCCCAAATAGATCCTAAACCAACCCTAAATAGATCTCAAGCCAAGCCTAAACAAACCCTGAACCAAGACGAAATAAACCTTAAACAAACTTTAAAGATCCTCAACAAACCCTAACTAGACCTTAAACCAGGCCTAAGCAACCCTAAACCAACCCAAAAATAAACCTAAAACCAACCCAAAAAACTAAACCAACCTGAAAACAGACCCCAAGTCAACCCCCATGCGACATGAATAGTTCGAACACCAAAATGTTGCAAATACCATGGCAAATGAGAGGTTCGAACTCCAAAATGTTGCAAAATGCCGTTGAAATGGCAGTTTCCAGCTCCAAAATGCTGCAAATAGCAAGGGAAACGGATAGAACAGGAGATCCCCAAAAAATCATTCCCAAAACAATTCCGGACCCTTTTATTATGTACAGTTGTAGTACTCCACTACTCTGGTGCGTTGATGTATGAGTTGCAACCCTTTGACTCAAAGACCCTGTTTTGCTTGATGAAGAGGAAGTCTATTCCGAAAGACACTGCATCGTCATCAGCAGGCCACTACACTGCGAGGAAAAGCTCAACACATACGGTATCAAGCTGCATTGGCATCTCTACATAGCATATGTCTGATTTGGATATGTTTGGATGTTTCTTTCATTTTGTTTCATCCTTCCCGTCACCTTGCCACTTGAACCACGTTGCCATGCATATGCCATGCATCACAGGTGAGGTAGAGAAAGAAGCGGAGATTGAAACTCAGCAAATCAGGTTCGGCGGGAACACCATCTCCATCTCCTCATGGGAGAAGCTTCCACTGACTTCCGAAATTGAACCAAACAAGAGATCATCTGTATTCATTGATGACATTTTGCGACTCAATGTCAGGATTTGTGACTCAATGCCAGTCTTGTCATTTAAGAAGGACCCACTTAAACAGAACTTCAACTGGCAATCTAAACTGTTTCTTGCATCTTGCAGTTTTTTTTGTGTTTTTTGAATCGATGAGCATTTAGCAAATTTAGCCGCAACGCAAGCTGTCGCAATGCATACTGCAGGAGTGAGCTGGCCTCGATTGAGGACTGGGTTGTAAGAACAGGAAGAAATGTTGAGAAGCATACGGCACATAATGGAATGATATGGAATGCATCAATGTAGTCAGATAAGCACAGATTTATTGAGGCTAGATAAATCTAGATAATATATATGACATTATATGACATATATGCACACGAGATCACACGAGAATACATGTCACGTACTTGCGCACTTTACAAACCTCCACAAACTTCGCGGCAGTTGACCCACATTGCCCCAGTTTGGCAAGAAGACACGACATCCATCACCACGTGGTACCCCACTGACGAACTGGGAAATTAAAAATGAAATTCAGAATAGGTGTTCAATTGGTCTTTTAGGAGCAAAATATACACAAGAGCCAAAAGTTGATACATGATGATACATGCATTATCTGCCATTTTTGTGGCGGCTTTGTTGCGTTCAGCCATGGAGGTTCGCCCTCTCAGTTTCCCCACTGAGTCCACCCACTGGCATAGTAGTTCCTGCTTCATCCTGCTTCCATGGTATAATTATCGAATTGAAAAACACCACAAGCTGAGAAAGATGGTTGCAGTATGTTGCAGTTGCAAACGCATGAAGGTAAGTGCAAGGCAAAGGGTGCAATTCCCCCGATCTTAGAGTTTTTTGACCGTACTTTGGCAGAGAGACTTGGAAGGAGAAATGCCAACAACTTCGCAAGAAGCTGAAAGACGTGGCAAAACATGGTGATGAGGACAGCGGAAGGAATATCCCGCTTTTGGACTTTGACACTTGGTGCTGCTTTGTACGAGTTTGTACAAATTGTTGAAATCATTGTTAACCTTTACGTGTGATCAACTGAGAGACTGTGTATAACTCTTGCTGGAATTTCCATTGAAGGAAAGCTGCCTCGTTCTGCCGGTAGGAAGTGGATAAACTTGAGCTGACACTTCAGAACGCTCGCGACGATTTGGAAAGGACGCATCAGGGAGGCCATGTTGAGGGCATTTTAGGATCATTTGAAGTGTACCGTCATTTTACTTCTGTACATATTTAAGAATGTGAACACAGTTTTACAACAATTTACAACCCCACAGAAGTGTTTTGTCGTTCAAGGGTTCTGTTTCGGTTCCATTCTGCTTTTGGGTTCGGCAAGCAGACTATGCACACCACTGAAATCTTACATGCAATGTTGCTGGGAATGTACATGTTGTTCTGGGTTTTGAGACACATGGACAAAAGGTAACACTTGATTGGCCTGAAAATGGTGTGCCGGCTGTGTGAGACCATTGCACATCGCTTGCAAGGAGTTTTACCCAAGCAGCAGATGTACAACGAGCAGAGGCAGTTTTGTTTGGTCTTTGAACTCAGCCATGTCCACATTCCTAGAATTTAGTTTAGAGAGGTTTGAAGTGCAAGTGTAGCCAAACAGAACAATACGTTAAGTTCACCGCATCAACAGAGAAGTGATATTTGAAGGCAGGCCATTCTGTTGCATGGCGACTGAAAACCCACACAGAATGTTGATTTGCCTTTTCGATGTGAGTTTTGCCCGCAGTTGCGTGGTGTATGGACTCAGGAAACTAACCTGGCCGAGTCATTATTTCGCCAATGCTTTAGCCCACTGCTAAATCTGATATAGTACATGTAGGCATGGAATTATTGAACTGAGTGTTTGACTCTTGTCAATTGAATCAATGCGTCACTTGCACATTGCGCGCGATGAATTCAACGGACGTAAATCCGTTTGTTCAAGTCAACGCTAAGTTCCCGCAGAAAGTCGATGGCCAGGTCACCACCATTGAGAACAAGGTGAAGGCGGGCTACCCCAAAGCAATTCTGATGCTTTGGGCTGCGACAAAATCTGGGAATGAGAGAAGACATGCACTGTAAGTTCCGCTGTAACGAATCCGGGTAGGAAGGAACACCGGGTATCAAAAGGGGTACAGAGTACAGTAATGGACAGACTGGTTTGGATGCGACCTTCTACCTGCTCCACAAGGCGACAAGACTAGTGTACTGATGCGTCCTGGAAAAAAAAGGGAAAAGCCAGTGATGTCGCTAAATGCCGTGCAGCCTTCATGGACTCATTCACCAACTCACTTTCTGCATGCATCTCTGCGTGTAATTACTGACAACAGAGAGAGAGAGGGAGAGAGATGTTGAAGCAAAGCCCTTTTAAGGCAAGAATGTTGTGTTTTCTTTGTCTTCGGATGTCGTCCGAAAAGCAACAACATAGGTTGAGCATGATCGAATATGATTGTCCGCATTCAGCAATACCAAGGCTGAACGGCAAAGACTCAACATCGAGGTTCGCATGGCCATGGGACTCAACTGCCACCTGGAGTTTGGAACACAAAGGCAGCGATGTAGCGATGTAGCATAGAGTCATAGAGTTCAAGGATGTTCAAGGTTCAAAGTGAAGGGCTGGATATGGCTGCATCGTTTGACGCATACTTGCGACATCTTCATGCGTTGTCACGAAAGCTCGCGGTAGCTAGCTGGAGTTACTCTTGCTTCAGCAGGGGGAGGGGCAGGTCTGAATCCAACAGTGATTTTTCACTCGAAAACCCCCCCTCCCTCACCCAAAGCTCTCGGGGCATTTTGGGGTGGTCTTGGAAGCAGATGGTCACGGGCTCAAATCCTGCCAGGTCTCTAGGCAATCTGTATTCAGCATATCCAACTCCCACCACAATCCCATCGTGTTTCCAGGCTCATATTATGAACCTTAGCTTTCGTTAACCCCCCCGTTGGGCCTCAAGTCCTTTAGTTCTTTGACTTTGCATGGCAAAGGCATGTATTTTCAGAATCACATAAAATTATATAGTATTATATAGTACAGTATTATATGATTGTACAATATTGTATAATATTGTATGTATATATATATATATATACACAGAGAATATCGGTACTTGTACTAGTATGTCGAAGAAGCATTTGTTGAATGCTCATGCCAGACCTATATAAATTCCATAGATTTCCATGCCCATGCCATGGATCCATGGCCTTGGGATGCCGGTGCCTCGCAGACTGCGAGCCGCAACACCTGCCGGGAATGCATTGAAGAACTACGCCAAAGCTTGCCGGGGCACCTGGTAGCTACCGTTGTTTTCCCTTCGAGGTATTTAAAGAGGTGGAAGTCCCATGGTTTCCCATTCACTGAATTGCAACCACTTGAGGAAACGGGGTCGTTTATGTTACGACTTGTTACATCTTGTTACGTAAGTACATGGGTGATAGGCCTATCCACTAATAGCGCATATACTAATAGAAGAGTATGACACTAATAGTTTAGTTTACAAACTGACCTGCGAGAGGCCTTGAGATTTGGACGGAATAGACCGCTTTGGGATCCTTTGGGGTTCATTTTGAGCAGCCCTGGGTTCGAGTTGAAACCTGATGGAGTACCACAGACATCCCGAAGGCCTTCCTGTGACGTTGACCGCTCCTGAGGTTAAAAGCAAAGACTGCGCCATCATTGCCAAGCTCTCCTGTGGTGCTCCATATGCAATGCATGGGTGTGGGTGGCGGAAGAAATGGAGGTCGTTTTTGTTATTGCATTTGAGAGATTAATTACATTCGTGGAAAATCCAAGTTTGAACAGCAGCCCAATGGGTGGTGCATCAATTCGTTCGTTCAGGGATACTTTTTTGCATTAACGTCTTGGGTCCACTCTGATTGCATGGTCATAGTTTTCCGATATGTGCTTTTGATCCAGCTTGGGTCAGAACCAGTTGTATAGTACCAGCTGCTGGCATGGGCCACTTCCCACGGGCCATATTTTTTCCGGACACCTTGACCGCAGGGCAGCCCGGTCAGCACTCTTCTGACGGATGAAATCCGACGTATTCAACAGCAGGCGTGGCAGTCCTTGAGTTGTGCAGCAGTATGACATACAGAGCTCATTGGGTCATGGTTGTGGTATGTTGTGGTGCTTGAGTCAAGGCTTGTGTCAAGGTTTGCCTCATCCAAGGCATGCAAGGCATGCAAAGATATGCAGAGCATGGAATGTAAAATATGCCATGGGACCATGTGCGTCATGCCATGTGACCCCGTCAGAACCCAGTGCTCAGGCCATCACGGTGGAACAACAACTTCAGGTCGTGGGCTCCGGACCTCGCGATGGGTTTGGAAAGTTTGAAAAAAATGCACCGCATTGCGAAGATATCACCTATACGGAAGCAAAAGATGAGGAGATATGAGAAGTGTCCTTTTTTCGCTTGGTCAGGTGACTAAAAATACTTGAATAGGTTGTGATGGTTGTGCCTGTGTTTGTGTCTGTGTGTGTGTGTAGTGTAGTGTGTTGTCTTGTGCCCACGGTGGTTTTCGCTGTCTTCAATGCCAAGTTATACAATCAAAGGTTTCCACCCAACTAAAGATATTTTGAGATTGAGGATAAAAGTTGGTAAAAGTGATAAAAGCGTACAGAGCATTCTTTGTTTCAAAAAAAACCAAAGCCTGGATTCCTTTTGACCCAGCACCATTTCACCCACCTGCTGGTCGGCAAGTGTGATACTCGGGAGAACTGCCACTGAGGAAAGAAGTGCAGAGCTGATTGGACTGAAGCAACAGCAGATGGATGTGAAGGCATGCCAGCTACATGTACGGGATGGTTTCGTTCCCAAATGTGTTGATTGTGTGGCTGCCCCCTTTGGAAGACACCATATGCACCATATGCTTCTTTAACCAAACTCCAAGTATTTGAATCTAGGTCCCTAGGTATAGCAGATGTTTTATAGTTGTGGAATGTTGTGGAGTTGTATCATGTTGTATCCCTGGCGTGTAGATTGAAATTGCTGTAGCCAGGTGCAGGCTGATGATGAAGCTTTGCAGGCTTGGCCGGCCACCTTCGAAACGCCTTCGAAAGGATGGCGATCAGCAACGACTTCCATAGATTTCCAGGGTATGGCTACATGTGTCGACTGTGCATACTTGTATGTGGACGTGGGAAGATAGATTAATATTTATACAGAGGCAGGAAGGATTCGGTTCAGTTCGGTTCGGTTCGGTTCCGCGGGCTATCCGAAAACGATCGAAAACGGCTCAGAACAGCAAATCCGCCATTGCATGACACGGCATGTTCTAGTGAACGTTTTGGCTGGGTTCGGCGCTGTTTTGGCTGTTTCGGGTTCGTTGGGGGAAGCATCTCTCTTTTCCATTTCTGTTGCCCGTGCTTCCTCAACGAACGAAGACAATTTAGGCACTTTGCTGGGATTTGCGGCTGTTTCGGGTTCATTGGGGCAAGCGCCTCTCTCTTCCATTTATGTTACCCGTGCTTCCTCAACGAACGAAGACAATTTAGGCACTTTGCTGGGATTTGCGGCTGTTTCGGGTTCGTTGGGGAAAGCGTCTCTCTCTCTCTTCCATTTCTGTTGTCCGTGGTTCCTCAACAAACGAAGACAATTTAGGCACTTTGCTGGGATTTGCGGCTGTTTCGGGTTCGTGGTTCGTGGTGCATACGTTTCACATACGTTTATTTATGACTCGTACTGTGAAATCAAGCGCAGTGAAATATGGTGCGCAGATAGAGATGCCAGCAGACAGAGATGGATAGAGGTCGATAGAGATGGATAGAGATAGATAGAGATAGATAGAGAGAGAGAGAGACAGAGACAGAGACAGATGGAGATAGATAGAAATAATTAATTTGATAGATAATCATTGATAAATAGGTAGGTAGATAAATTAATAGATAGATAGATGTAGATATTTTAATAGATAGATAGATTGATAGGTAGATAGATGGATGGATAGTTAGGTAGATAAATGCAGAAACATATAATAAATGATAAATAGATAGATATGATATAATATAATATATATATATAGATAGATAAAAAGATAAACATATAAATAGATAGCTGCGTGCATGCATTGTAACATTGTAGATACAACACGTAGGGTGTTTGAGAATGCAACCTCCGCATCAAGTGCCAGATCCTGGTTTCCAAACCCTGGCTAAGCTGGGCCAAAAGGCTTTCTAATGAACTTGGATAAACTCGGTCGGCCTTGGTTTCTCATTGCTGGATTTGTTCAGCTCCAGGTGATCAATGAGATCAAAGTTCAGTTTCACTCAAACCAGCGCGGGTTGTTCCGCTAGGATTGCAGCTGAAAGTGAGTTCCTCCAAGACAGGATTTCTGTATTCTATCCACTGAGGAGTTGAATTGCATGGCAGGTTGAAATACCGACTGCACATGCAGGTTGTGTGGACACATTGGACAGCCCGCGGTGCAGGTGAAAGCAAAGATCCAAGAAATTTGGCAAAGCTTGGCACTCTCGGCGCATTGCTCAGCTGAACAGAGGGTGCCCGCTGGCCCCATCTTACGGTGACTGCTTTTATGCAAAACTCCAACTGAAGTGACGGGAAGCTTTGGGGCTTCCCTTACGGCCCCGTCAATTTCTGTGAAGCTGTAGCCCATTTGCGTTGGACAGCACTGGTGCCCTCAGGCAATGGCAGGGTGATTTGCAGATGTTCGAATCACGTGGCCGTGAAAAGAGACGGATAGTTGGATGGTATGCTGGGGCTGGTTTGGGTGAATTCCACCCCGATCCTTTTGGGGAGACTACAGGACAGGGCCAAGCACAAAACAGACGTAAGGCACTGTGCCAAAAGGGTCAGCAAGAGCAAACGTCACGGTGAATGTGAATTGACGAAATTGACTTGAATTGACCATGCAACCATATTTGAGATTATTTGAGTGCCATAAATTTAATCCCGTCCAGGTAATTGGTTCTTCCGGTTCAAACGCTGATGCAACATGGGAATACTGCATGCTTCCAACAAAAGGGGAGCCAAGTTGTCCAGTACAGCAAAGATCAGCAAAGCCTGTTCTGGGTGCGCTAGTGGACTTATCGAAGGAAGTTTAGAAGTCAAACTTCCAGATGCAGTAGCAGCATGTAGCAGCGGTGAGAGAACAGTGGTGAGAGCAGCCAGAGAAGAGAAAGAGTCAGAAGAAAGAAGATCAAGGTACATCAAGGTGATAAAGTGGCGGGTGCGGAGGCGTCTTGCCAGATAAGAGATCAAGAATTGCGCGCCGCTGTGGCGCAAAGCACATTTCGAAGTAAAAAAACTCAAAAACACCTCGGTCTCGGAGCATTTTTGGAAAATGAGATGTCGAAAAAGTGCACGCGACTGTGGCGCGAAGCACATTCGGAAGTCAAAATGAGCAAATCACGTCAGTGTCGGAGCACTTCTGGAAGTTGAGTTGTTCAAAAAATGCACGCCGCTGTGGCGCAAAGCATATTTTGAAGTCAAAATGGTAAAAGCACCACATGTTCGGACCACTTTTGGACGTTCAATCGTCATATTGGGTGACAGGGGATTCGGCACCTTGCCAAAAGTGCGCAAAACGTGAGGTTTTTTGCTGCAGTTTCAAATATTATAGCAGGCGTGAGACTTTGGAAGAGGGTCTGCTAAGATGCATTTCGCATGGCAGGTGCCGTACAAGAGACGTCCCCATCAGACATGTTAAGAAGTCAGGGCGCTGATTTCCTGAGAAGGGTAGCATTTTGGAGCATCAGATCTTCAGGTTTACGTTTGCCAAGATGATGATGCGTGACAGGTGCAACACTTCGTATGACCTGGCCTCATTCTTTTGTGGCAGGCGCAATACATCGCAATACTTTTTGAGAGAGTGCAGCCGACATCTGCAAATCGAATTGTAACTGTGATATCAGTGACATGTCAGATTTGCAGGAAGCCTCACAGAAAATAGTTTTCAACTACCAAATTTGAACTCCGTCTCGCGGAAAAACTGCGGTTTTGAGCTTTCAACTTTTGAATTTGTTTTTCAGCTTTGAACTTCCACTTTTGAAGGAAGTCTCGCGGAATTGCTTGGTGTTTGACGTTGTAAACTTCAAAAGTTGAGGAAGTCTTGCAGAAGTGCTCCGTTGTTGATGTTGTCGCCTTTGAACTTTTGACGAGGTCTTGCAGTTTTGCTTCGTTTTGGACCTGGCAATTGTTATTTTTGATGGTAGCGTCGCATAAGTGATTACTCTTGGTGATATACCGATAGATAGACACATAGACAGGTGGATCGATAAACGGATAGATAAACAGATAGACAGGCAGATAAATAGAGAGATAGATAATAGAAAGAGGGATGGAAAGCTAGATGGATTGATAGATAGAGAGATACAGAGCTAGATAGATAAAGAGACAGGTAGATAGATTGATTGACTGGTTGGTTGATTGATTGATTGATTGACAGTCGATGCACATTTGAAAGAAGTCTCGCGGAATTGTTTTCTTTCAGATAGGAAGATAGAAAGATAGATAGATGGATGGATGGATAGATAGATAGAGGGATAGACAGATAGACAGGTAGACAGGATAGATAGATAGGTAGAAAGATAGGTAGAGAGATAGGTAGAGAGATAGATAGAGAGATGCATAGATAAGTACATAGATAGATGAATAGACATATAGATGGATAGATAGATAGAAAAATAGATAGATAGATAGACAGATAGATAGACAAATGGATAGATAGAGAGAGAAGGTGAGAGAGAGCGAGAGAGAGAGAGAGAGAGACTCAGAGCCTCAGCCACCTCTCGATCCATCAGTGGGTTCGCTCTGCCATCCATCCATCCATCACAACAACTCACCTCTCCTATAGTTTCCTATCTTTGAAATTTCCGCCACCGCCTTGTGCGGTGCTACTGGTAGTTTCAGAAAATGTCTTGTCAGAAGACATAATAAGAGAACCCATGCAATGCTCCCAGTTGGCATCTTACAAACTTGTGCCGCTCGTGGCTCGGACTTGTGCCGCAAAGCTGTCCCAGCAGTCAGACTGTTGGCATTTGGGGACGCATGAAAAAAAAAAACAATGCAGGCAGATCCTGCTGCACAGTCCCCCAATCGAATGGCTACCCTGTGAGTTTTGTATCGGAATAGCTCCGGCCATGTCCCGGGAATCATGATGGATCCCTGAGAAAGATGCAGAGGATCAAATTGGGGCTGTGGGCAATGCCCCTTCAGCGAAGCAGCTATATCAACAAAGAGTGAAAACCCAACAAGCGAAAAATCCAAAAGATCAACAGGTGGTGCGACTTCGATCCATCGTGCGCCCATGGCGGCACGCCCAACCATTGGAAAGCGGCTGCTGTCAGCGCCTGCTTCCAGGCATCAGCAGAGAAGGAGGATGTGGGCGTATGCAGACAGATGTGTTCATGTTTTTTGTTGCACAGGTGACCTGTCGCAGGGGTTTCAAAACGAAAAATATAATCATATATAATGTCATAATGTATTGTACGTTCCAAACCCCAACTTCAAATCGAATTCTGTGGCTTCCAGAAGACGTTTTGGAACTTACAGTACACCATACAATATGCTGTACTAGAGACAATGTGCACTCATATAACATGATACAATACCCCTGGTTTTCGGCCAGGAAGAACGTGCTGATATTTGTTCTTGTTGTTTTACGTCTGGGATATACTGTATGTACACAATCAGTGTTCTGTGTTGTTCCTTCTTGCGTGCCTTTTTTCTTGTTTCATAGGCTGTCAACTTTGAAGCAGATTGGAAGAGTGTTTGAAACATCTTGAAACTCTGTACAATCTACAGCCCGAGGCCTGGTGAGGCGAAATATCCTCGACTTGCACATGATGCTGAGCCCCAGCCTACCCCAACCAGAAAGGTCACAACAGCGGGCCAAGGTTTTGCTCCGGGGGTGCCCACTGCCCGAGCACCACGCCCAGGGCCTGCACAGCCAGTGCTGCGACCGGCCTTGCGACCAGCGTTGCCAAGGCCTCTCTTGCCACGAGCAGAAGCAGCTTCCAGAGCAAGGCACACGTGGGCGGCACGCCCAGCTGGCCCAGTGATAACACCTGCGGCGCCAGTGACACCGACAGCACCAGTCGTAACGCCAATGACGCCAGCGAAACCAGCACCGGCAAAGGTTCCTGAGCCGTCAGCTCCACCAAGGGTGCCTCCCAAAGCGATGCCCACCGAACCACAGCCCCCACAGCCCAAAGCAATGCCTGCTACGCCACCACCAAAAGCAATGCCTGCCACTTGGACCAAGCATCAGAAATTAGACAGGGTGGAGTTGAATTAAGTTTTTAACAATTTCTGGTACAAGTGACCTGACCCTAGATGACCATGGTTTCTTGAAGCTTGACTGATGAGAACTGGAGAATGATAAAGCGAAGCAAACACCACGGTTCAAAGTTGTTCTGTGGAAATGAATAGAAATGAGACAATGAAGAATAAGCGGGGCACGGGCCAGAAGCGTGCGTTTCTCTTAGGTTCAAAGAAAGATGCCACAGGACAGGGGAAGTTATTGAACAACATGTTCCAGCACCGAGCACGTATCAAAACAGCTTGGCGTCGATTTGTACTGTATGACCCGGAACCAACTGTCCCCTTTTAACTTATGAAAACATTTGGAGGGTTGTATTTGGAATTATCATCGCAGATCTCCTAGGTATGAGATCCAGGAATATTCAGCATTTTTTGGAAAGCTTGATGATGCTATTCAATCCATCAGACACACAAAGTGGTCAAGCTGCTTGAAAGATACAGGTGACCAGTCGAACTAAGAGACATGAGCGGCTATTGTTTTCTTGAGACCTCCTACAAAACACCGAAAATCTTTGGAAGAGCTTGGGTGTTCGAGTAAGAGATCGCTGTGTCAGTATCCCCATTCCATTTGAATCGGCCTCGCGTCTCACGCAGGAGAAGCTAGTGGTTTATGCAGAGGGCAACTTGTCTTCACGTCCAATTCTTCGAGTAGACCATCTCAGATTTCATCTCTACAAGTTGGCCATAGTTGGACTGTACGATATGCACGCAATGTCCTCTGTTGTCGTCTCATATCTACCTTCTATCACTTGTAAGCATTTAGAACTACCAATCTTAACATAATAAAACAATATATAACATCATTATAAAAAGTGACTATAACATTATTAAAAGATTTTGCTTTGCATTCAAGGGTCCAAAAAGACCCAAGGGTCCAAACTGGGTCCAGCTGATGAATCTCGCGCAAGCCTCGCTCATGTCCTTTTTCTCGCTCACACCCAAAATCATCCAAGTAAGGATTTGTCAGGACAAACAAATCAGTGACAAAAGGTCTGCTCAATTATGGGGCATGTTACAATTTGAATTCTCTTTTTTGATCTGTCCTGATCACATTTGCCTGCTTAAATGTATGCAAAATGCAAAATTCGTGGCATCGTCATGTTGCTACTCGAGCTTGGATGCTTTCTGCATCACTGGCCGGGCTCAGCTTCAGCTCGGACACGCTCGGATGTTTTTGCTCCGTGCCCTGGACCTGGACCTGGACGGCCTGTCACGGAGAAACCGCCCGGCTTGCGACAACGGGGAGGGCACGGAGCTGGGGAGCCATGGCTGGCCAGGGGTAACACAACGGGAGAAGAAGAACGGGAAAGTGATGCAAAATGAGAAATGTCACTTTTATAGTTTGTAAACTAGGAAAAGTTGCTTTTGTAACATATTGAAATTGTAAAATTATGCATATTTGCTGAATACTTTGATATTTTTTGAAAAGTAATTTCTATCCATATTTTTTGTCCACAACCAATCTTAAAACATTCACTGGTTCATTTTCAAGGTATTGGAATGAAATTTAAAAGTTTTTTTTTCAAAATATTTTTTGTCAAAATATGTTCAAAAAACTAATTTCTATCCTTAAATTATGTCCAAAATCAGGTTTAAAACATTCAGTGGATCATGCTCAAGGTATTGGAATGAAATTTAAAATATGTTTTTTTCGATTTTTTTTGGTCGAAATTTGGTTCAAAAATGACATTTCTATCAAAAATATGTCGTGTCTAACCTTAAACCCTACATCCGTTAATAATCATAATGCACAATATGCACATAAGCACGCTATTTCCACACAACGGGGTGTTACAACGGGGGAGACACAACGGGAGAAGAACAACGGGGAAAATGATGCAAACTGCGAAATGTCCTTTTGCGAAAAACCGCCATGCCCAAAAATATGTTTTGCGAAAATCTGGTTTCCCCAAGGATGTGTTTGCGAAAATCCTGGATATCCAGGACCGTGGTTTGCGAAAGATCAGGGTCAGATCTTTCTCAAAAGATGTTTTTACCCATGTTTTGCGAAAAACCGCCATGCCCAAAAATATGTTTTGCGAAAATCTGGTTTCCCCAAGGATGTGTTTGCGAAAATCCTGGATATCCAGGACCGTGGTTTGCGAAAGATCAGGGTCAGATCTTTCTCAAAAGATTTGCAATTGTTAAATTATTTGTTGCTACATGTGCGCATATATTGATAAATGAGGAAAACAACATTTTTTTTGCGAAATGTGGGATTTGAATTTCACTCTCTGAATAGTTTTTTTTCATGAACAGTTTGCGAAAAAACAACATGTCCAGGATTCTTTTTTGCGAAAATCCTGCTTCCCCAAGAATGTGTTTGCGAAAATCTTGGGGAATCAGGACCTTGGTATGCGAAAGATCTGGGTCAGGTCTTTCTCAAAAGATGTTCCATGTTTGTATGTCATATTAAAATATATACATAATGTATGTATATGTGATGTCGCTATATTATATATGATGACAGGAAATCACCTTTTTTTTTGCGAAAAACTTGTTTTCTCAAAAATGCTGGCCACAAGTCGCTCAGATTGATCGCAAAATGGCAGCTGGATAACATCTATGTTGAACCCCTTGTTTGCGAAGAACCAGGGCCTGGTTCTTCTCAAACAACTGCTTGTTCCCTAGCACTGCTTTGCGCAAGCCTCTGGTTTGCTTAAAACACCCCAGGTATCAGCAGCCTGTTTGAGAAGAACCAGGCCCTGGTTCTTCGCAAACAAGGGGTTCAACATAGATGTTATCCAGCTGCCATTTTGCGATTAATCTGAGTGACTTGTGGCCGGCATGCTTGAGAAAACCTACTTTTCGCAAAAAAATGTTGTTTTCCTCATTTATCAATATATGCGCACATGTAGCAACAAATAATTTAACAATTGCAAATCTTTTGAGAAAGATCTGACCCTGATCTTTCGCAAACCACGGTCCTGGATATCCAGGATTTTCGCAAACACATCCTTGGGGAAACCAGATTTTCGCAAAACATATTTTTGGGCATGGCGGTTTTTCGCAAAACATGGGTAAAAAAAATCTTTTGAGAAAGATCTGACCCTGATCTTTCGCAAACCACGGTCCTGGATATCCAGGATTTTCGCAAACACATCCTTGGGGAAGCCAGATTTTCGCAAAACATATTTTTGGGCATGGCGGTTTTTCGCAAAACATGGGTAAAAACATCTTTTGAGAAAGATCTGACCCTGATCTTTCGCAAACCACGGTCCTGGATATCCAGGATTTTCGCAAACACATCCTTGGGGAAACCAGATTTTCGCAAAACATATTTTTGGGCATGGCGGTTTTTCGCAAAACATGGGTAAAAAACATCTTTTGAGAAAGATCTGACCCTGATCTTTCGCAAACCACGGTCCTGGATATCCAGGATTTTCGCAAACACATCCTTGGGGAAACCAGATTTTCGCAAAACATATTTTTGGGCATGGCGGTTTTTCGCAAAACATGGGTAAAAAAATCTTTTGAGAAAGATCTGACCCTGATCTTTCGCAAACCACCGTCCTGGATATCCAGGATTTTCGCAAACACATCCTTGGGGAAACCAGATTTTTGCAAAACATATTTTTGGGCATGGCGGTTTTTCGCAAAAGGACATTTCGCAGTTTGCATCATTTTCCCCGTTGTTCTTCTCCCGTTGTGTGGAAATAGCGTGCTTATGTGCATATTGTGCATTATGATTATTAACGGATGTAGGGTTTAAGGTTAGACACGACATGTTTTTGATAGAAATGTCATTTTTGAACCAAATTTCGACCAAAAAAAATCGAAAAAAACATATTTTAAATTTCATTCCAATAACTTGAGCATGATCCACTGAATGTTTTAAACCTGATTTTGGACATAATTTAAGGATAGAAATTAGTTTTTTGAACATTTTGACAAAAAATATTTTGAAAAAAAAAAACTTTTAAATTTCATTCCAATACCTTGAAAATGAACCAGTGAATGTTTTAAGATTGGTTGTGGACAAAAAATATGGATAGAAATTACTTTTCAAAAAATATCAAAGTATTCAGCAAATATGCATAATTTTACAATTTCAATATGTTACAAAAGCAACTTTTTCCTAGTTTACAAACTATAAAAGTGACATTTCTC
>CAMXCT020004746.1:0-24830 GCA_947184155.2 Cladocopium goreaui
AAGCCAGTCTGTGGATTTTCTATGAACCATACCGAAGGGTTGAAGTAGTTGATTATTTCAATGGTTTTCTTTACGATGCTGTTGGCATAATCTATTTTTCTAACACCAGTGGTTTTGGCAATGCTATATTCAACACAAGGGGGAGAAGCCCAAATGATATTAAACTCATTTTGTTTGAAAACTTTGTAGTTCCAATTGAGGATGTCGGTATTGATGTTGGCATCCTTCAAGTCCAACGAGACAACATCATAACCTAACTCTTTGGCGACCTTCCCTACACTACCCGTTCCAGAAAACAGTTCAAGTAATTTCATATTATGAATCTATAGATTTAAAATATGAAACTACGACAGCAACACATAGGAGTTGTTGGTTGGGTCTTTATTGATTTTGTAGTATGTTAAAGTCTCTTCTTTGGGTTGAGTGATTTTACCCGTTGTAATCCACTCAAAGTATTGTTTCCTTTTATCTTCCCACGAACCGACGGGTCTGCCTATCTGCTTCTTTTCAAAGGCTTTGTTTATTCTTTCTTTGTCTTTGTCTTTGTCGTTGGTATTTTCTTTGTTCTCTTCCTTCTTGTTGTTCAGGTTATATTCTATGTTCTTAACAGTGTTCATTATGGTTATGAGGTTCTTATTCATTTTGCTCACCTTGTTCTTCAGTTCTTCCAGTTCTGATTGCTTTACGGGGTCGTCGCTCTCAACATCCACCATACTATTATATATTTATATATATAATTATTTATTTAGATATATATTTATTTAGATATTTATTTATCAATTTGCTTTCACGCAAAATCTACTCTTTACACCATTTTGGGAGAAACGTTTTAATCCATATCATTCATTGACTTTCTACCGCTACTTCTTGGAGTGCTCATTACATCGCTTATCATCTTGTTAGTGCTCTCTACTTTCTTATCTTCGGGTGTGATTTGTCTGTTCCAACTGAACGAGATACTGTGGTCTTCGCTGTCCAACTTTATATCCCCGTTGTCATCTCTACTTACATTCATCGTTTTGTCGTTTTTGGTAATTTTGAAGGAGCAAGGATTACAAGAACACTTTATCCCTTTCGGATTGATAAGAATTTCGTTTCTCAATTGTAATTTACCCTTACAAATGGGACAATCAAAGGTAATGAATTTACTTGACAGTTTTTGTTCCTCATTCAGATTGACAACAGCGGGTTCTTCATCTGAAAGTTCAAAGTCCTCGAGGATTGGTTGTTTTTTGATTGGGTTAGTTTTCTTTTTCGTCATCTATTTTATATTTGAGAAAATTTAAAACAATTTTAATCAGTTCCAATGTGTGCCTACAGCATCTCTTCACCCTGTTGTCGGTGATGACTGGATATTTCGTGTCATCAATGACCCTATTTTCAATCTCTTCTATTGTATCAATGTAGGTTTCATACTCGTTCATCCTGATTATATATAATTAGAAAATATCATCAACATACATTCTAATTCTAATTATACTATACAGGACTTTTCTTTTGCGACACGAAGATTTCTACTGGGGGTGGGTAGAACGAAAATGTCGGGGGTTCAATCAAAAAGATTTGTCAAAAGAAAATGCACAAACGAATTCATCTTCTATTGCTTCGTTTTGTCAGTCAGAAGGACGCAGAGTTCAAAACTAATTAACGTCTTATGCGGACTGAAAAGCAACTGTCCCATTTTCACCCGACACCCTTTCAAGGTAAAAAAGGTTTCCTTTTCAATATCATATATCGGAAATTTATTTCTAAATACTTTTAATATATAAAGCCTTACAAACACAAAGAATATAATTGTAAGCAGTTATCCTATGGGTATATGGCTTGTCTTCCAGCAAGGATTTTACTGAACGCTCCGTCGGGAACGGGTAAAACGGTTGCTTTGACAAACTTGGTCTTGGACATCTACAAGGGATGCTTTGAGAAAATCTACATTTTTTCACCAACCATCTTCATTGATGACAACTGGACGGTTGTGAAAAAATACATTGACAAAGAAATGGACATCAAACACACGGATGAAGACCCCATTTACTTTGACACCTTTGAGGAGAAAGACTTGAAGAACGTGATAGACACGCAGGAAGGAATAATAAAGTATATGAAGGAGAAGGATTACAAACACCTATATAACATCTGTATCATCATAGACGACTGGGCTGACAACGAAAAGGTGGTCAGGAAGAACAAGGAGTTAATCAAACTCTTCACCAAAGGTCGGCATTGGTATATCTCAATTTTTATCACATCGCAATCCTACACACAAATATCGCCAGTCGTTAGGAAGAATGCCACGCAACTGTTCATCTTCAGGCTTCGTAATCAAAAAGATTTAGATGCCATTTTGGAAGAATTGAGCGGGTTGTATGACAAGAAAACTTTAGACAAGATATACCGAGTTGCCACGAATGACAGGCACGGTGTTTTATACATAGATTTGATGGAAAGCGACAAGAAGAAAATGTTTTACAAAAACCTCAATCAAAGAATTCAAGTGGAATAATAATGCTACAAAATTATTTTATCATCTAATAATATATATGGCAAATTATTATAATATAAATAGGAGCGTGGAGGCATACGAGTTTAGAACAATAGACCCAAATAACGGACAGTTAAGGAACATTCTTGACATCGCAGGAAGTGGTGGTGGAGGGGGTGGTAGTGTTGATTTATCCAATTACTATACAAAAGCGGAAACAAACAACCTATTCACCCCTTATTATGATAGTGGTGAAGTTGATGGTTTATTCACAACTTATTATACAAAAGTTGAAACTGATGGTTTATTTACCCCTTACTACACAAAAGTTGAAACCGATGGTTTATTCACCCCTTACTATACAAAAGTTGAAACCGATGGTTTATTCACCCCTTACTATACAAAAGTTGAAACCGATGGTTTATTCACCCCTTACTATACAAAAGTTGAAACCGATTGTTTATTAAACAATAAATTGAATGTCAGCAATCCCGAAATAACAGGCGTTTTGAAGAGTATTTTCTTTGATAGTAAAAATATTATGTCTAACATACTGTTTAAACACAACAATGCTGTTTATTTAGAATATGATTATGATTACGATACTAACGGTGGTTTAGTTTTAGGAAAACCATTGGCTTTAGCATCAAGTTTAGATATACCATTGAATAGTAAATTACTTTTTCAACATACCGACAGTTATATAAATGAAACTTTAAACACTGGAAACTTTTTGAATTTTGTAATGAAAGAACAGACAGGTCAAATTGACTTTTATGTAGGCGACCCCGCTACTGCTTCTAATTTAGTTATGACATTAGCAAATGATTTAATAACATTTCATAAAACAACATCACCCGCTATTGGAGGTGGCGGTGTTGATGACACTAATTTAGTAAAATATACAGGTGAAACATTACAAACAATAGAAGGCGATTTGGTCATAGGTGGTGGTTCTCCATTTTCTACTTATGACTTAACGGTTAATGGTGCTACTTATTTTAACGCAACCATAGAATTTCCATTAGGAGGTGCGATTAATTTAGGAACTGGCAAAGGTTATATCCGTTCTATCAATATAGGAAGTAGCACTGCCGCGTATGATTATTGTATTTTTGGTTCTGCTGGATTACATCGGTTCTATGTTGGAGGAAGTCCATTTCCTCAATATTTAAGATTTCAACTATCAAACACACAGGCGTATTTTAATGTAGATGTCGTATGTCATACTGAATTACAAACCGATGTCATCAATACAAAAAATGCTGGTAATGTTGATTTAGTCTTTAAAAGGGGTGATGTTGAATATATGAAGTTTGAAGGAACGCTACAAGCAGTGGAACTAACAAAAGGTGCTAAATCAAACACCTATGATAGTATCGGTAATGCTGATGTCAGTTTTAGAAGGAACACCATAGATTTTATGTATTTCAGAAATGGTAATGTAGAAGTAAATACAGGTATATCATTAGTTGCTGAAAGTGGTAAGTTTGATGTAATTGATAGTGCCACTCCTACTAATGTAGTATTTAAAAGGGGCGGTGTTAATTTCTTTACATTAGACGGCACTAAAAATATAATTGATGTTTCAACAGGTAGGGCGTTGTCATCTCAATATATTTACGGAGACTATTTTATCCACAGAAATGTTGGTGCTGATATGGTTTTTCAAGGCAGTAATACAACAGATGACGGTTCAGTAGAATATATGAGATACAGAAAAGCAGATGAAGATGTTAATTTTTCAAAAGACATATATGTCAATCAAGACAAAAGGGCATATTTTCATAAAGAAACTGGTAAGAATAGTTATATATTTAATGAAAATACAGCAGGTGTTAATCATTTCAAGTTCATCAATGAAGACCCTAACGGGGACATAAGATTTTATGCTAATAACAGCATAAGACTTTTCGTCACGCCATCAAAAGTTTCTGTTTCAGCACCTTATACATTAGAAGGGGATTTAGTAGATACATCCGATTTTACTAAAAAATATGACATTAAAAGTATTGAGCATAATTTCACTGACATAGTTAAACAAATTGAACCTAAAACTTTCAAAATGAAGGAAGAAAAAGAAATAGGAATAACTAAAAACCATTTTGGATTTATTGCTGATGATTTAATGAATGTAATACCTCCTGAATGGGAAGATATTGTTAGGGTTGATGATGAAGGCATTAAGAAGTTAAGTTATATAAAATTATCAGGTATATTGTGGGGGGTATGTAGAGAGCAACAAACAAAGATAGAGCATTTAGAAACCCGCTTGTTTGAAGTTGAAAACTTCATCAAAGATTTTGTCAAGCCTAAAGCAAAGGCGAAATCCAAATCAAAGAATTAAAAATCTAAAACCATATATATATAGGTAATGGGCAATTCAAACAGCAGTGTTGAAAACGACTACCTTGAACAAATCAAAAAGATAGATGAAGACGAAAAGACCCGAACAGATGTTTTACTCATCAAGAGCGTAAAAGAGTTGGTGGGAAGAGTGGAGAAACTGGAAAAGGAGAAACAAAACAAACTGATATATCAACTACCGAAACTACAACTCTGTAATTGGAGTTTGATATGAACAATTGATAATATTATTGTTAAATAATATTATTAATTGGAAAGTGAGTAGTGCCCATAGGGGAGACTGTCAGTATCGTTGAACCAATACCTTTTATTGTCATAACTGGTCAGTCCAACTTTACTTTGATTTATTGAGTAGATTTGGTGGTTCTTACTTCTGATGGCATTGAAATTTACATTCTTTGGTATGTGTTCGTGGAGTGTTGCTTCGTAGTCTTTCATATCTAAATCCCGTTTAACTTTCAGTTTTGGAACTCCTTTTGCTTTCTTTTCTGCTTTCTGTTCGTTGAATACTTTTAGACAATACATCTTCGGTCTCAAGGCTATGAAGTTTGTGATGATTTTTCCATCCATCTCGTCCTTGAATTTGCCAAGGACTTTTTTGTTAGTAGCATCATAGCAAGGGTGGTTTTTATCAGAACCGCTGAAGTCCATATAATCCTTTATCCCTTTCCAGTCTTCATAGATGTCTTCGGTGAAAGTTTGTATAACATAACTGTCGGTGTCAGTGTATATCAGTCTTACATCATCCTTATACCTTGCTTTTAAGACATCATAGTAGAACGAATACATATGAACCTTTGAAAGGTCTAAAATTGACATTCCCAAATAGATTGGTTTGTTTAAAACCAGTTTTGCTTTAACCTTTGAAACTCCTACCAGTTCTTCATTGATAATGTGGCATCCTTGATAGGTTGGACTGTTGATACATTTTTGTAGTCTTACCTGTGATGAGACTAACTCAAAGTCCATATGTTTTCTCACATTATCCATCGTTTTTCCATAAACAGCGTTGTTCATCCATTTAAACATATCTTTCTCAAAGTCGCTCTTTGCCACTTTTCGCTTTTCAGTGTTAAAATCAATCCAAGTCTTTAACCACGCCCTTTGTTGGAACTTCACCCCTCTATGAATGTGTTTAAGTTTCATTCCTTTTTGAAGATAAAATTGTAATGCCTTGATATGGACTACATACCTGTTCTTGTCTTGAAGGTTCAAAATGAGTTTTGGTGTCTTCTCATCTCTTGCTTCCTTTCCATTGTAGTAGTGTCTGTGTAGTTCCCTCTGGTGATTTGAAAGTAGGGTTTTCGGTGATGTTCATATTCTCTGGTGCTAATGGGGAATCACTATGTTCGTCGTGTATCTCCTTTGGATACTCTAAATCAACTTCAAGAATGTAGGCATTGTCGTCGTTCTCATTCCAGTCCATTATCATCTGTTCCGTCAGCATTTTCTTTATCCATTTGAGTTTTCCTATGGGTAGTTTCATTGACATTGCCAGTCCATAAAGGTTGTTGGCATCTAAATAGTTGATGTAGTTAGATGGTTTTGTTTCATCATATTCGTCTTTCATATACTTATTGTTTGCCTTTGCCTCCTTATGACCCACTTGACACATTCCACCTCTCAAACCTCTCTCAATCATTTCATAAATCTCTTGGTCGGTAATCGGTTCTAACACCACTCCAGTTTTTAGAAGCATAGCATCCCAAGCGAAGTTAGGAAGTGTAAACTAATGTGCGGGGTCTAAACCGTAGTATTCTAAACAAAGGTCTCTAAAATTTTCAAAGACATCAGTGAGCAAAAGAACATCAGTTCTCAAATACAAGTCGTGGTATTGTCCAAGATTTCTTATACCGAAATGTTCCCATATCTTAAGTGCTCTTTCATACTCATCATCTTCAATATGACTTTCGGTGAGATTACTGTAAAATGCTTTCTTCGGTGGTAATTGTTTTTCTCTAAATTTGTCAAATGAAGTGAAGTAATCGTATGGATAGACACCTTTGTCAGTGAGTAAGTCTAAATCATTGTCATTGCTTACATAGGGGTTTCTTTTGCTGAACTTGAAGTTGTTTTGCCAGTTTTCTTTCTTCTGTCCATCTTCATACTTGCTCAACTTGACCAACTTGTCCAATGAGGACGATAAGAATGAAAAACTGTCTTTGAAACACATATTCTTGAATGCGAAGGTTATGAACTTCTCACTGTTCTGTGCTATTACATCTATCTTGGCATTTTCAGATAGTTGATTGGCTCTTTCAATCACTAAATGACTGTCATAGTTCTTCAAGTTATGAAGGAAGACTGGAATTTTGTAATAACGCATTGAAAACTGTAAATTACAATCGTCGTGGGCACACCCCCTATACTTACCTGTAAAGTGGCAATGGTCTCTACACTTCTTGTCTCCTTCCTTGAAGTCCTCACCACAAATGAAACATTTAGTGGCGGTTTTAAAGTCCCTCCAGTCTTCGTCCTTCATAATGATGTCCTTGTTTTCTTTCATCTTCTCCATTATCTTATCTTTTACTTCAATCATCTTTTTCACGAAGACATCCATACAATCCTCACCCCTATATAGGAATGGTTCATTTGAAGCATCAATTGAATTGACAACATTTATCATAAAACCGCAGGGTCTGTGATGTTGGTATTTGTCAGTCTTGATTGGTTTGGTGCTTACTGTTCCTGTTTTGGTAGTCAAACATTCAAAATCAGCATATATAACGAATGGTGCTTTTAGTTTCTTAAAGTGGTTCTTGAATTTAACGAAGAACTTGTCAGGGTTCTCTGGGTCAAACTTTGGCATCTCTATAGTTTGCCCTTCCACTGCCATACATCCCTTTTCCTTATGATTGGTTAAATCATCCTCTGAATGAAACACACCCGAACAATGATGACAAATAAATTTCTTTGCTTTCCGCTTACCAGCCTGTTGATACATCAATTTGTTAAAATCTTTGATATAAACATAGTGGTGATTGTCTCCATCAGTTATTTTCAATAGGTCTATGTGGTGAGTTGCTTTGACAACTGTAGTCCTCTTATACAGTAGGATTGATTGCTTACCATCTTCATCATCAATGTAATAGACATTGACTGATACTTTACCTTCGTTGTTCTGTTCTAAAATGTCTATGTCAAAATTTGATGCTGGAAAATTGACATTATCCCAGTTGAGGTCGTCCTTTAAATTTTTGTATCTGTAAATTCTGTTTGGATGGTCTTTCTCATAAACTTTACAAACACCACACTGAATGGAATACATAAAACATTTGTCATCTTGATTTTGAATATTGATACAGGCTCGTTTCAGTTTCAACCATTCAGGTAGTTCAATGTATGAACCTCCACGAGTAGGATTGTATTTGTCATAGTTGAATTTCAACTTATCAATATGCTTTAACACCAATCCACTCTCCGACATCTCCATCTTATCTAACTGAAACTCTATGTCAGTTGCCATTTGATTTAACTTTTGGGGGATTTCATCTTCATTGGTGATGTTATATCTTCTACTTCTGATGCTCTCCCTTATCTCTTCGTTAGTTTTCTTGCTCTTCATAGTGGCGGAAACCTGTAAAATAACTTTCATACCCTTGTGTTTCATCAAATACTCTTTCAACCTTAAATCTTGGTATTTGAGATACTGTAGCGCCTTGATGCCTCTAACTCTGACATTTGTGATGGCAAATGAATTGACATAACCCTTGAAAGCAGATTGTTCGTTGGTGGTGGTTGCTTTGTATCTCATTTGGATGCCTGTGAGTGCTTTGTTCTTGTCAAGATTGACCCATCTAATGCCTCTCTTCTCTTTCAGTTCATACTTTTTGTAGTCCATAGTCTGCTTAATCTTGAATCTTGTTGAACTTGGTAATCAACCTCTTTGAAATGGGTTTTCCCCTTTCAAAGTTGTAGGTCTTGTCTCCAATCTTGAGTTTCTTGAGTTCCTGTCCATTCCGTTTCAATATCTCACCCTGTTCGGATGATAAAAGGTAATCTAAAACAATCTGCTGTGAAGCGTCCATTATAGTATATTCTATATTATTATTAGTGGATGTTTCTTTAAGTAGTTTTTCAGTTTCCATTGTTTGTTGAGGATGTTGCGGTTGATTGGATTGGTTGCCTGATTGATTTTTAACATAAAATCTCTCTGTTGAATGTTTCAACCTTGTATCCTCTGCCATTTACTCCTTACCCTATAAGGTGGCATTTCTTTAAGTAGTTTTGGGTATTGGTTGCCTGTTGGAATTTCTGGGATTGGGGTTGGACTTCAACATAAAAACCTTCTCAATAAAAATGTTTGTTATTGAGAAAATTTTGGATTGGAAAACCCTTTGAACGAAACGTGCCGTAAGGTGTCTTAAAGCACCTTTCAACATTGGCATCTGTTTCTCATACAAACGTTGGTTTGACGGTGTTTGGATAAATTGGATTTGGACGAAATGGTGCGTCCGCAGTCGGGACACTTGAAGGGTGTTGAGAGTTTCTTTTGATAGTATTTTGAGAAGTATTCGGGGTCTAATGGTTTGCTGTCATAAGTTCCATCGGGTTTCCATCTTGTAGAGGCTTGGATTGGGGGTTCTTGGACTGTTTCTGGATTGAGTGCTTCAACAAGTTGGTCAAAGATGTCCTCATCCATTTCTTGTTTCTTACCATCAATTACTAAATAGCAGGGCATATCAAATCTTAATTACATAAGGCGACTTGTCTTTAAGTATCTTTGGGGTGTTCTGTGTTCGCAAATGAGGTGTCCCAAAATGATGTGAAAAGAAATTCGAAAAGACCAGTTTAGGACACTTGTTGAATACTGTTCCTGCCGCTGTCAAAGTTGTTAGAATGCCATTGTCGTTGTTGCAGCTTGTTGGGAAACTGCAACTGCATTGCCTTCAGTTGAAGTTAGCAGTATGGCGAAGCCTCATTACCCAAAAAACATGCTCATCTGCCATCAACTCCCGCAGGGCGGATGGTTTGTCTCTCTTCGTTTCCACGAAAAACAACTTGAACTATTTCATCACATATGCCTATATATATATACACATAATAAACATTAACCCTGCCACACCGTCCCAACCCGTTGGATGCTCCAGACCACTCCGACGAAACTTGATTTCCCTGAAGAAACAAGATGAACAAATCGGGAGGATTAAAGGGTCTGTGGGTTTGCGCGGGTGTGTGGTGCATATGAACCAATACATGCTCAAGGGGTATGGACAGAATGCTCCCCCAAAAGATTGCTAAATTAATCATCACCAACGTCAAGTTTTGGAGACTGCTTGGAAATGTCATTCCAGCAAATCTTTGTTTGGATTTTCACCGAAACAATCAGGTTTTGAAGGCTGTTTGAATAGTTCGCTGCTTCAAGGCTTTGATAGAACCCGTTTCCAAAATCTTGCATTATGACAAATGCTGGGATTGACCTTCTAATAGATGGTGTCCCTGATGTCTTCACAACCTTGGCGCGGACGCATTCGGCAAGTGGAAGAGGGCAATTGGATGCAATTGGATACAGTAAAGCAGTGAAAAGTGGTTGATATCATCACCAAACTTCTGGGCCTGAAGAATGCTACATTTGAGAGTGCCAATCCAACAACTGCGAAACAAACCAATCTTCAATCTCTGTCATTTCATTTCACTTTTGCTCATCCAGTCTTGGAACACTGTGCAGTCTGTCCCACCGGTGCATTGTGCAGCGCAGATAGAATGCATCCCGGATTGAAGGGTAGGTGCAACCCCAATAAAAATCATCACCTTTCTGTGTTTTGCCAGTCTGGTTGGACGCAATGCGGATTGCACCATCCATGAATCACGAATGGCACCTTCAGTGCATAACGGATTGCACCCGACCTGCAATCCAAAAGTCCTACTCGTCCTACAAGGAACAAAGCACTCTCATTCACACGCCACTGCCACTTCCGCCTTCAGACCTTCTTCAAAAGGTCATGCACTGTGCGGGACACTGCGCAGTAGCGTCGCCCCTCTGCCCGCGCATCCACATAGATGCAATGAGCGCTTCGGTTCCGCACTGCTCTCGCCACGTCCGCAGGCGTGAAGTGCTTCATGAACCGCTTGGCATCGACACACTGCTCGAAGGAGCTATGCGCCACGGCCTTGGCCAAGGTGCGTGCCATCCTCGCCTTTTCGGGGCCAAAGCCACCTTGGTTGTCAATGCCCAAGAACTTCTCGACCTGATATTCTTGCACCACAAGCCGTTTGGACTTTGCTTCTTCCCATGATGTCTCTTTGGCCTTTTCCGCCACGTCCTGCAGGAGATGTGGGCAAGTTTCAAGGTTTCAAGGTTCGTTGATGTTTCGGGTTGTTGTCCCATGGTTTCATGACCCTTGTCCTCCATTACACCGATGTTGCCACCTGTGAGTTGAATCATGTCGCTCTTGTGCGTGGAGGCCTCTTCACCGCCATGATGACGTAGGAATTCCTCAACCTGACAAGGAGACGTCCATCTGCAAACATCCCAACCCATGCCAGAAGTAGCACCAACAAAAAGCACTAAAGTGATTGAAGGTGACTGAACAATTACCACATGAACTGAAGCTCTTCATTATGGCCTCCTTCTGCGAGAGCTCTTCACTCGTCAGTGGTGGAACGAAGAATCGGCGCTCACGACCGTCTGCGTCAAAAGCCATGGCTGACTCTGCAGAACTGACCATCACCAGCACTTTGGCGACCGTGTCATCAAAGCCCCATGACTTTGCAAAGGCGGAGACGCTGCTCATCACATCTGGATTAAAGACACCACGAGGAACTTCAAGGATGATGATGGGTTGCCGTCCCATTTCTTGTTTGGCATCTCTCAAGCCACGCATCATCTCCTCTTCATGGAGCACTGCCAACCTGCTCCTCAATGCGTCCTTGGCCAAGTCGTTGTTCTGCATGAGCTTGATGTGGAGCACTCCATTGTTCCACTGCTTCTCCTGCAAGACTTTCCAAAGGATGGTGCTCTTGCCCACTTCATGATTCCCCCAGATGAGGATTGGGCGGGGGTCGTCCAAGTCCAACAACTGGTGCAGTTCGTCCTGCTACAGTGCATAGTGAGCATAGTGCATCAAATTCAAAATGCCAATATGACATGGAATAACACCATCTCAATAACAAATCCCTTCTGTCAAGAAACACACAGGCAAACACAACAAAAAAAAAGGTGGTGCTTGGACGCCTTGATTATCTTCCGTTCAATCTTGACACGTGGCTCGCGTGCTTTGAAAGAGGCATTCACAATGATATTCTTCACTCGCTCTTGTTCTTGACGATGCCGTTCTTGTTCTTGACGATGCCGTTCTTGTTCTTGACGATGCCGTTCTTGTTCTTGACGATGCTGCCACATGTCCCATCCAAAGGTCACGATGGCCAACGAGCCACCACCACCAACCAACCACTTTCCAATCTGCTGTTTCGTGGTCGGCTCCTTCTCTGGAGCGTTGTTTGAGAAGCAACGGTGGTTTCGTCGGCCTGACATGAGAAGCCGAAAACCACAACATCGGGCAATGAGGCAACGCGACATACCCATGGCGGAAATCTCCAGAACTGGGACTGTGCTGGAGCTCAAGCACTTTACGATTTCTTGATGCGTTGACTTGTTCATAGTGCAACACATGCCGCAAGTAGAACTCATCTTATCTTGTGAGCATTTGTGAGCCTGTCTGCTGCGGGAGAAAGCAATCAACATCTCTGGGTGTAGTGTAATGCCACAATGTGTACATAGAGTGTACATAGTGCCTCAAGAAACGCAATATGTCCTCAAAAGTGATGCTTCCATGCAAACGAAACAGCGCGCACATCTCATCTGGGCGCCCCCGACGAAATCCAGAAAGTCCATGAAGAAGTCCGCAAAAAATGAGGCGAAGCGAAAGACGTTCAAATCAAAACACAACCAAGAAAAAACGCCACCAAAAAAGACGAGAATGAGAGAATAAAAAATGAAAGATGTTGAAAGACATGGAACCTTTTGAAAGATATCAAGTTGAATGTTCTGTCTTGAAACTGATGATAAGGAAACACAATAAAATCATACCCAAAAAAAGACAAGACATACCTTGACAATAAAAAACGACAACCACAAGTACACTATCCACAGTATCTCCCTCATCTGAACCAAAACACAAACCCCAACAGCCTAAACAAATCCTACCCTCATCTGAACCAAACATTGACACATCACTTTAGCATCAAAATGACCCCCAAAACCCCACCTGAAAAATCATCAAAACCAAGGATGAAACATTGAACCCCAACACAAAATCATAACAAGCAACATACCAACATACACGCCCTGAAACCCCCATTTTACCATTTTTTCCCAGCTTTCTTCATCAATTTTTGATTTTGGACCCACTCCCATTCCATGCTCAAACGCACCTGACATTGCAGAAGAGGATTGTACAAAGCAAAGAACCTCGGGAGACCAAGAAAGTGGCGCTGGGCACAACCCGCTGGAGAAAATTCCGACCCATCCGTAGCAACGTGCCGCCATAGCAACTCGTCGTAGTTCGCCAAAAGCCACGGACCTGATACCTCAACAAAGGCGGCAAATCGTGGCAAGATACAATAGCATCAGCAGTGTCAGCAGCATATCATTTTACCCTTCCTGCCATTTCTCCAATCTGCAGCAACTGCAAGAGTATCTACCAAAAACTCAACGAGCCATCGGAAACTATCGCCTCCTTGTGCTCAAGCATAGCCGTTCGAAGAGTGTAGATCCTTTGGAGCGTCATGGTCCGCTGGCAGAAGGCCTGTCAAGTACCCCCATATCCGGGCCACTGAGAATCAGACGCATCTGCTGCCACATCAATACAATGATGTCGAGCATAGCCTCGCCCATCAGACTGCATGAAAGCAAAGAACGGCGAAGAGAAGCAAACAAGTCTGGCGCGATTTGTGTGTGAGGACTAGAGGAACACCACTGACAGGTTCCAAGTTATAAGAAACGTGTGCCCAGCAACAGGTTTACTGCAAGTTTGAAGGCCTGGGAACTTCACACTGCTTTATCTAAGCATGCGACCAATCAGCTCAAACGCCTTTCCGCTTGTTAAAAAAGTCTCAACCTTGCCGTGCTGTGCTCAGGAGCAACGGACCAGAATTGCCGCGGAAAATAGCAGACACTTCACATGCTTCCGAAGCTACAAATTGCCTCAAATCTATCTGACTGTATGTGAATTGGCCAAAGCTATGGTGTGCAAGAAATATCAGAAACGTAACTTCCACATGCTTCGATCTGTTCATCCAAGAGACAAGTTGCCCATAGCGAAAGAAAGAGCGAAGAACCGCACCAGAGAAGAGTGCAGCCTCCCACCAGAGGCCAACTAAACTGCCATTTATCATTGCTCAAAACGGACAGAGTCTCAAGATGTCTCAAGACTCTGAGGCAGCATGAAAAGCTACCCTACATTCATGTTCATCGCCTTCCGCCTTTCGCATTTCAACGTTCACCCCTCACCTCCTCGTTGGCATAGCTGTCCATCAACTTGTTGAAGAGAGTTGGGTGAAACCGGACATACTCCATGACCTGTAGCAGGACAGTGTTTTACCAGAGAAAACAAGAGGAAGTCAGAAAGGAGAATGCAATGGATTTTTTCCTGATCAAGGCCGGAATTGAGCAAAAAATATAGCTTGCCAAATCTTTCCTTGCCAAAATTCTAGTTTGATAGTCAGGACAAGCTTCACCTAGCCTGGGCAGCCACCTCTTCGGGCAGGTCCGGCCAAAGGAGGGCACAGCAAACGTTCATGACATCCTGAGGATCAGAGAGAAAAAACATGAAAAGACTACCCGGTTTATTTGACATCTCCAGAAATCTTTGCTGTGGAATCATGGCCTCACTTAGCCGACTTAGCCAATCAGTTGGTCTCCCAGCCTTCCGAACTTCGAAGTCCAGAGTTGTCATCTGAGAGAGCAGCTGCACCTGCTTCCCACAGGTTGACCGTGGAACTGGCGTACAGAGCTACCTAGTAGAAATTGCTTCATCTTTGGATCAAAGGGTTGCTCAATGCTTCCAACTCTACTAGAAAAGGCCATTGTTGGAACTTTAGCCACTTTAGCAATTGCAGCATCTGCTTGTAACAAAGTTTTTCGCCATGCAACACATTCCCCTGGGGTTGCTGCAGGCAAATCAGCAGCCAAAAACTGCTCCAGCACATGCAGCTGCTCCTGAGTGACCTGCAGACTCTTCATGAGGATACCTACAACTCTTGTGGCTGTTCTCCTCTTCCCACCTTGTTTCAAAGAAAATGTGCCAAGGTCCATTAAGATCCATCAAGTCTATATCAATATGTTGCAAACAATTCCAATTCACACAGTTTCACTGATCTGCTTTCTACATTGCGTAGCCATCATACGTCTGCCTTGGCTCGTCCGTGCAAAACGTCGTTCTTCCCACAGGTCTCAGAAAGCTCCTGAAGGCCAACATCTTCGTGCAGTGCTTTCACAGTTTCCACAATTTTCACAAGTTATATATGTCAGTAGGATTCAACCGGCACCCCATTTTGTGCGCGGACAAATCATGCCACCAGATCGCTTCTGGACTCTGAAGATCACCAACGGCAACACGGCCACTTCTATGTACAGTAGGTCTTGGCCTTGAAAAGCTGTCTACACAGGGACTTGGGGACTTTTGAAAAGAGGCGATCTTCATGTGCAACACGGAACTCGTTCACCATCACCTTTTCCTTTGCCAGTCCCTGTGCAGCAAGCTACTGATTGCTCAAGTCATCATTGGCAGTAGCACTGCTCACAGTTTCCAACCTCACCAGCAACAAACGATGAAAAACATTACAAGAAAAAGGGCAATCGACTGCAATATCACGCAAGAATAGTGGAGATAAGCGGAGAAGTAAAAACGATGTAGAAAAGGAGCAAACCAAGAAGGAGGAAGGAAGAAAAAAGAAACAAAAAAGAAAGAGAACGAAGCAGTTTGTTGGCCAGATTTCTTAGGAGTGTTTGTGGGCATCACCTGTGTGTGTGTGTCTACTACCAAGCATGATGGTTCTGACTACCCTTCCAAGGATGTCAGACGTGTTACATACACGAATTCATATCTCGCACAAAAGCTTTACCATCCGTTTTGCTCACATTTCTACACAAGACCTGATTTGTTTCTTTTTTCGTCGCCTCTCAGCACGCGATAAAATTCCAGTCCACCTGAATCCCGTGATGTGGGGGAAATTGACTCTTATTTTCAACAAATTCAAAATATACAGCACAAAGGCGCTGAAACAAGTGTGCAATCAGCCCAGAGGCTAGGATACATACATTTGAAGCAACGGATATTTTTTTGAAAGTTGTTTGCGCTAGGTGCCTCTGTATAAGGACTTCAAACGAAAAAATAAAAATAAAAAGAAAAGGCAAAGAGATGCCAAGGGACAAGAAACGCGCAACCTCAAAAGATTGACGTTCTGATTTGCCTGGGGCCTCACTGCGCCCACTGTGGTTTTACCAGCTTGATATGGCAACCTCCACGAGATATATTCGAAGGAAGTTTAGAAGTCAAACTTCCGACAACATTCGCAGATGAAAATCAGAGATGGGAAGAGTCGAGTCAGCTATCAAAAAAAAATTAAAGTCATCAAAAAGAAATTTAATTTCCCATCAAAAAAAATTAAACTCATCAAAAAAATATTCCCTCATATCCTGGCCTGCGCAAGCCAAACGCAAAATACAAGCATCATGAAGTCTGTGCATTGCATCATCAAAAAAAATATGTTTAAATTATTTTTTGATGATTTAAATTTTTTTGGGGGGTCATTGGTAAAACAATTATTGCTAGCAGAAAAAGTATATTAAAAAAGGAATATACTTGGGAGGGACGGTTGGGTGGGCTTGGTCGACGCCGACATGTACGAGTCATCGCACAAGGAACACGTATTGGTTCGCAAGCTGTTCAATAACGAGGCACTGGGCCAAACAACATTGAATCCAATGGGCTACAAAAACCATTCTTTCCATCATGTTTTCCAGGCACGGGTGGGTGGGCCTGCTGTATACGGAAGCTTGCACAACAACGCACGGCTACGCGATGAAGTACGCTTGAAAAAGGCCAAAGAGCCAAAAGCCAAATGGCCAGAGGCCAATAGGTCAAGCCTGGCGCTAAAACCCAGAGGAAGTAGCAGGAGGACAGTAGACGAAGCTGAGCAGGTTGGCTGCGACAGGTTTGGTAATGCCAAGAAAGATGAGAACGTGCGGGAATCGAACTTCCATGCGTGTAAGTTACCTGGCCCAGCGACCAAGCGTACCCAATTCCCAGGACCTAGCGTTCGAGCCACACAGCCCTACTTGCAAGGCAGCTGAGTCGTTGGGCCACCGGGCCACCAGTTCCAGGCCCCCACACAGCAATGGTCAGCTGCCATCCCCATTTTGACTTGCAAAGGTGTATGTCTACTATGTTGGAATGGACGCAATGTAGGTGGGCCTTATCATGACACATTCATTCGCAATGTGGGTGGGCCTTATCATCCACCTTTCTGGCGTTGTCACAAGCCGCGGGCAGGGCTTTAAAATAAAAAGGCGGGAGGGGGGCGCGGGAGGGGGGCGCGGGGGGAGCGCAGCGCCTCCCCCCGCAAAGCGTCACATGAGTGGTGTCCACAGGATTACTCTATACCTCCCTTGAGCCTTGACAGCGTATATAAATATGCTCAATACTCATGCAGTACCCACGTAGGATTCAAGTTAAAACAAAAACCAGGGCGCAGCGCCTCCCCCCAACAGAACAGTATAGGTGGGCCGTATCATCCACCTTTGTGGCGTTGTCACAGCACGGAAGCACAGCAAGCATGTTAGCTGGTTGCCTGGTTGGTTGGTTGTTTGGTTGCTTGGCTGGTTCGCTTCTTCGCTGTCTTGGTTGTAGTCGTTTGGTGTGTGTGTGTGCGTTCAACCGAACCAAACTAACAAAAGGTTGACAAAACAAGAGCCATACAGGCCTCCCTCCTGGACATGCATCGGGCACCAGTGCCATGTTCCTGAAAAAGACACCAATGCGCCTCCCCCCGCAAAGCGTCACATGAGTGGTGTCTACAGGATTACTCTATACCTCTCTTGAGCCTTGACAGCGTATATAAATATGCTCAATACTCATGCAGTACCCACGTAGGATTCAAGTTAAAACAAAAACAAGGGCGCAGCGCCTCCCCCCAACAGAACAGTATAGGTGGGCCGTATCATCCACCTTTGTGGCGTTGTCACAGCACAGAAACAAACCAAGCATGTTAGCTGGTTGCCTGGTTGGTTGGTTGTTTGGTTGCTTGGCTGGTTCGCTTCTTCGCTGTCTTGGTTGTAGTCGTTTGGTGTGTGTGTGTGTGCGTGCAACCGAACCAAAATAACAAAAGGTTGACAAAACAAGAGCCATACATGTGGCCTCCCCCTGGAAATGCATCGGGCACCAGTGCCATGTTCCTGAAAAAAGCACCAACGCGCCTCCCCCCGCAAAGCGTCACATGAGTGGTGTCCACAGGATTACTCTATACCTCCCTTGAGCCTTGACAGCGTATATAAATATGCTCAATACTCATGCAGTACCCACGTAGGATTCAAGTTAAAACAAAAACAAGGGCGCAGCGCCTCCCCCCAACAGAACAGTATAGGTGGGCCGTATCATCCACCTTTGTGGCGTTGTCACAGCACGGAAGCACAGCAAGCATGTTGGCTGGTTGCCTGGTTGGTTGGTTGTTTGGTTGCTTGGCTGGTTCGCTTCTTCGCTGTCTTGGTTGTAGTCGTTTGGTGTGTGTGTGTGTGTGCGTGCAACCGAACCAAAATAACAAAAGGTTGACAAAACAAGAGCCATACAGGCCTCCCCCTGGAAATGCATCGGGCACCAGTGCCATGTTCCTGAAAAAAGCACCAACGCGCCTCCCCCCGCAAAGCGTCACATGAGTGGTGTCTACAGGATTACTCTATACCTCCTCTTGAGCCTTGACAGCGTATATAAATATGCTCAATACTCATGCAGTACCCACGTAGGATTCAAGTTAAAACAAAAACAAGGGCGCAGCGCCTCCCCCCAACAGAACAGTATAGGTGGGCCGTATCATCCACCTTTGTGGCGTTGTCACAGCACAGAAGCAAACCAAGCATGTGGGCTGGGTGGCTAGTTGGCTGGTCAGTTCCGCGGTTGCTCGGTTGCTTGGTTGGTTCGCTTTATATGTTTGGTGTTTTCAACTATAACCAAAGTAACTCAACAAGAGCCACATGTTTGGCCTCCCCCCCTGGAAATGCCTTGGGTCACATGATCATGACACATTCATTCGCAATGTAGGTGGGCCTTATCATCCACCTTTCTGGCGTTGTCACAAGCCGCGGGCGGGGCTTTCAAATATAAAAAGGCGGGAGGGGGGCGCGGGGGAGCGGCGCAGCGCCTCCCCAAGCGCAAAGCAAGTTCACAAGGGGCAGCGCCTCCCCCCGCAATAGGTGGGCCGTATCATCCACCTTGTGGCGTTGTCATGATACATTTGCATTTTTGCAATGTAGGTGGGCCTTATCATCATGGTCATGATACATTCATTTGCAATGTAGGTGGGCCTTATCATCCACCTTTCTGGCGTTGTCACAAGCCGCGGGGGGGGGGTTAAATAAAAAGGCGGGAGGGGGCAGCGCCTCCCCCCGCAAAGCGTCACATGAGTGGTGTCCACAGGATTACTCTATACCTCTCGTGAGCCTTGACAGCGTATATAAATATGCTCAATACTCATGCAGTACCCACGTAGGATTCAAGTAAAAAAAAAAACAGGGCGCGGCGCCTCCCCCTTGCAAAGCGTCACATGGTCATGATACATTCATTCGCAATATAGGAAAGATAGAATAAAAAGGAAAAGATAGGATAAGATAGGGTAAGATAGGAAAAGATAGGGTAAGATAGGGTAAGATAGAGTAAGATAGGGTAAGATACATAGAAAGACAAATAGATAGATAGAAAGAAAGATAGATAGATTGATTGATTGATTGAGATATAGATATAGACGTAGGTGTAGATGTGGAGCCGAAGGAGCCATAAGAGCGAAAAGCCACAGGAGCCGAAGGAGCCATAGGAGCCGAAGAAGCCAGAGGAGCCGGAGGAGCCATGTACCAAAGAAGCTAAAAGACAAGCAGCCAGAAGCCAAAAAGCCAAGAAGCCACGAAGCCACCAGGGACACAGGAGCCGAAGGAGCCACAGAAGCCAGGAGCCACACAGGGAACTATAGGAGCCACCAGGAACCAAGGAGAAAAAAAAGAAACAAATTAAATTACCCTCCCTCATTTTTTTGGGGGTCCTTAATGTTTCCTTGCTAACTTCCAACAATCTCCCGATAACATGGGTTTCGTTTTTGGTCCTAAAATAGCCCGTCTACCACTGGTCAGGTACATCCTTTCATTCGAAAGCTAGCTTGTATTTGTAAAGAATGGCAATTTGTATGCTTCCTTCCCTGCTTTTCCTCCTTCATTTCCTCCTTCCTTTCTTTTCCTTCCCTCTTTCCTTCCCTCTTTCCTTCCCTCTTTCCTTTCATCTTTCCTTTCCTCTTTCCTTTCCTCTTTCCTTTCCTCTTTCCTTTCTTTCCTTTCTTTTCTTTTCCTTTCTTTTCCTTTCTTTTCCTTTCTTATCCTTTCTTTTCCTTTCTTTTCCTTTCTTTTCCTTTCTTTTCCTTTCTTTTCCTTTCTTTTCCTTTCTTTCCCTGTCTTCCCCTCCTTCCCTCCTTCCCTCCTTCCCTCCTTCCTTCCCTCCTCCCTCCCTCCCTCCGTTCTTCCTTTCCTGCTTCCTTTCCTTCCTTCCTTTCCTTGCTTCCCTTCTTTCATTCCTTCCTTCCTTTCCTTGCTTCCCTTCTTTCCTTCCTTCCTTCCTTTCCTTGCTTCCCTTCTTTCATTCCTTCCTTCCTTTCTTGCTTCATTTCTCTCCTTCCTTCCTTCCTTCCTTCCTTTCCTGCTTCCCTTCTTTCATTCCTTCCTTCCTTTCCTGCTTCCCTTCTTCCCTTCTTCCCTTCTTCCCTTCTTCCCTTCTTCCCTCCCTTCCTTCCTTCCTTCCTTCCTTCCTTCCTTCCTTCCTTCCTTTCCTGCTTCCCTTCTTTCCTTCCTTCCTTCCTTTCTTGTTTCCCTTCTCTCCTTCCTTCCTTCCTTCCTTCCTTCCGTCCTTTTCTTTCCTTTATTTAAATTTCTTTTTGATGATTTATTTTTTTTTGATGAATTAATTTTTTTTGATGATAATTATTTTTTTTTTGATGGTCCTCCCTCCTTCAACTGGGCCAAAGCGAGGTCCGTGAAGGTTTTGATGTCATGGTGGTGTGGGACAATATGGGCAATCACAGTGGCGTTATTCCCGGACCTCCTGAAGTCCTCACATCTCCTCACCTTGTCAGTCTGCAGGACACTGAAGCAGAAGCTCGTGCATATGTCCTGCTCTGGAAGTGGAAGGAGAGGTTTCTCCTCGACGCTGATTGCTGGAGTCGGCCACCAAGTCGGAGCACTGTATGGTCCGGACATGCGGCCCTTGCCCAATTCGATCTTGAGCTCTTCCAGGAGTGTCTTCCATTCAGGATCCAGGTCGCGGCTGCAGAGCTTGGCAAGCGTGTAGTGCTTGTTGTGTCGTCGGAATGCTTCTTGATTTGCCGGAAACTCATAACGGCCGTCTGCCCTGGGAAGCCATCCCGCTCCCTCGTGTAGAGCCCCGGTCACCTGGAAACCCTGTTGTAGATCTTCGGCCAACTCTGCCAGGCCAGGCATCTGTACCATCTGCAGCAGTTGGATCAGCAACGGGATCTGGGAGATCTGGGCATGCTCCTTGTCATAGTACACCATGGCTATATGATGAGGTAGGGCTTGCCACCAAGACGTGGTGGCCTCTGGTTGGGCTTCTGCCATCTGCGCGATCTCATCTACAATCTCTTCTCGCATCCGATTCAAGCTGCCCCCCAGCCTGTGTTGGAGATCGATGCATTGTTGCAGTCCCGGTTCTAACCTTGGAGGCCTCTGCATCGGATGGACTGCTTCCTGCGCCAGTCTCCAGTGCTCCCACATAGATCCCGCCTGCGCGACGCATGCAGCTTCTTTCGGCCATCGGCCGGGGCCCAGTTGCGGCTGCATAGGTTGGATGATTGATAGCATCGTCTGCAGGGCTGTCTGCCTCGGTGAGGGGACAGGTGACGCCACTGGTGTCATCATCATCGTCTGCAACACCGGCATCATAAGAAACCTTGCGGTGCCCAAGTGCCATCCATTCGCCATCATCCGATGACGGACCCTTTCTGTCACCCCTGGCACTGACGTGTACCCACTCGGTAGCATGTGTAGCTGCTCTTTCACCTCAGGAGTGGGCACTGACATCATACCGTCCTCGGCATGTAGTAGGGCTTCTGGGGCGTATTGCCATGGGGCGAAGGTTCTGCCATCATTCAACCACCTTGTCCTTTGTGGGGGTCGATGCGGCCCCGTAATTTCTTGGGAGGCGGTCGTCCCTCTTCAGAAGGTGCTGGCGTTGTGAAGCATGGACACCGTTTCTAGTGGGCCACCACCTGAGGGTGCATGTGGAGTTCACCGGTGTCGAGTTGTGATGCCTCGGATTGGGGCGTCCAGGTGAAGTCGGTGGTACTTCTGTGTTTTTCTCCACCGTAGCTTGTTCCCTGTCACCGGGCTGTGTCTAGTGACGCTCCAATCAATCCGAGTCCACCATAGCCTAGGTTTGAGTTGTCCCGGGTCTGCTACAGACATGTGAACCCTGTAATCATTAAAAATACCCAAGAAAAACAAAAAAATACAACTCCAAATTACAAAAACATGCAACACTGAGCAGGGCAAAATTATCAACAAAAGGAAAATACAACATACATTGATGGATTCGCGGTTTTGTTCTTTGACGGGACGTCTAAAGAACGAAAAAATACAAAAGGACAAAGTGCAATCTGTGAAGGACTGGAAAAATACAAATAAAAATACAAAAATACAAATTGCATTTTTGGACGCAATGGAAAAATACAAAAAAAATACAAAAATACAAAGTGTATTTTTTATATTTTATTTGTATTTTTCGTATTTTTTTGTATGTTTACCAAAAAAAGGAAAAAATACAAAAAAAATACCAAAAAATACGAATGCAATTGCTCAAAAATACAAAATACAAAAAAAATACGAATCAACGATATCAAAAATACAAAATACAAAAAAAAATACGAACCCAAAATTTCAAAAATACAAAATACAAAGAAAAGACAAATTCAAAAATAAGCCAGAGAGCCAACCCCGTGTTCACTTTTGGAAATCAGGAACCAAAATACAAAAAAATACAAAACCAACCAGTTGTATTTTCCAAAGCCTGCAGTTCTGATTTTGTATTTTTGGGTTGTATTTTTTTCGTATTTTTTTGTATTTTTAAATATTGGCAGAAGACCCTTCTGTATCCACCGCGGACAACTCAAGCCTAGGTCTGTTGATGAGCCCAAAGTCCTGGGCATCGGCGACAACTGCCTCGCAGTCCAGCCTGCTGGAAAACAAGTCAGCTTCTGATTTTTGCATCACCACATTTTCTGTCAGATGGCCCACCCGTTTGTGTGGGATGTTCATCTCGACCTGGTTGATGAAGGCGCAGTAGGCCGTGAACTTCTGTCCCTCTGCTCCATCGGAGCCTGGTGGGTTCTCTTTGATCCTCGAGAAGTCAGGGTAAGGTGGAGCCGATGCGAACAGCACCAAGCATGTGCCCTGAGGATCATGTTGACGAATGATTTTGGCAACCTCAAGCGGGTCGTCCTTGAGGAAATCCCCCCTCATCATCGCGTCTGTGTGCCTGGCTGCCTGAACCTTCAAACACTCTTCGTCAACCTCCCATGTGATATGCAGGGAGATAGAGTCGAGCAGGTCTCGCAGAGCCACTGCTGCCGATCCGATACCATCAAAGCAGCTTAGCAAGATCACTTTCTCATTCAGTTTTTGAAACACCTGAGCTGTGCCGGTCTGGGGTGGCTTTTCGGGCGGTGGATAGCCCGTGTTGTCGGGCGTCACAGAGGCCACCTGCTCCGTGACCCCGTGCTGTCCCTATTTGGATGTGGACTTCCAGTCCGAGCTCCAAGCATCTTTCTTCCATGACGATTTCTCCTCATACTTGGAGTGACCTTGCCATGATCCCGATGCTTTCTCGGACTTGTCATTGGGTTCCCACATCCATCGTCCAGTAGGCCGGGAGTAGGGTGACACCCTGCTGCTCTTACCGGACTTGGTGTTGCTCTTGCCCGAGCCTTTGGCCTCTGGCTTTGCCGTGGCTGCAGCCGTGACTTTCTTCACCTGCTGCGTGGACTCTCGATTCATGCATTCTGTGAAGCGTTGTGCACTCTAAGAAAGTGCGTCCACTGCGCATTTCTAGTGCCAGCACTCATGACACCGATGGTCCGTTTTCCCGGGCCGGCTCCGCACCAGTCTGACCAGCCAGTCGAAGAAGGTGTGGACAGCCTGCTCTGATCCCGGTTTGCAAAGGACGAAGCACCACCTGATGCTCGATAGCCCATCGATGATGGCGAGCACACTGCGGGGCTGCCATGGCTCTTCTGGTGCTGCGACCAGCTGTTCCCCGGTCAGGGTCAGCTTCGTGACACTGCGGTCACGTTTGGCCAGCGGGTTGGGCTCTCCGTTGGCTTGGAAAGTCCCTGGAGGAGACAATTTCACCCAGGAGGACCGGTGTGTAGGTCTTGCTGACCTCATGTTCATGTAGTACCCGGGCGATGATGTTCTCTGTGCCCAGGAGTTCTTGGACGGGAAATATCCTGTCTTCTCCACCAATCTGTTGAGATTGGTAATCTTGAACCAAGGCCAACGGCCCGGCGCCAAGGTCTTGGCGATCTTGTCCTCCGCTGCAGCTGTGGTCGTACCAGGGGCCGTGGCAGGCGGCGATGGAGGTCTTGGCTGGGCAGCTACCTGTGCTTGTTCCCAGCTCTGTTTGGCCATCATCCACATGTGTATGAGCGTGGCCTTGGCAATCGGTTTGTCAGTGTCCGGGATCGAGATGATCGTCCCGTCTTCTCTTGGCCACCCTTG
>CAMXCT020004746.1:24930-117430 GCA_947184155.2 Cladocopium goreaui
CCTCCCCCGCAATGCGTACCAAGAAAGAAGCACACAGGCTCAAGTCTCGATGGATATAAATAAAGATTAAGAAAGAGAAGATGAACCCAAAGAAACGATACCTATCGATACCTATGAAAAAAATGAAAGAGAGTAGGTAGCAAGGGAAGTCAATTAAGAAATAAAAGCGGGTGGGGGGGTGCAGGGGGGAGGGCGCAGCGCCTCCCCCCGCAATGCGTACCAAGAAAGAAGTACATAGGCACAAATCTCGATGGATATCAATAAAGATAAAATGAACCCAAATAACCGATGCTTATGAAAAACAAAAAGAATAGTAGGTAGCAAGGGGAACCGATTAAAATAAAAGCGGGTGGGGGGGTGCAGGGGGGAGGGCGCAGCGCCTCCCCCCGCAATGCGTACCAAGAAAGAAGTACATAGGCGCAAGTCGTGATGGATATCAATCAAGATTAAATGAATCCAAATAAACAACGATGATGCTTGTGAAAAAAAGAATAGTAGGTAGCAAGGGGAGCCGGCTAAATAATAAAAGCGGGTGGGGGGGTCAAGAGAAGGAAACTTTCCTTTCATTTTTCAAGAGAAGGTTACTTCTTTCTTTCTTTCTTTCTTTCTTTCTTTCCTTTCCTGATTTTGTTTTTTTTGATCCATGGGTTTCGCCTTTATTTCGTGATAGTTTCCTTGTGTTTTCTCATGTTTTCTGGATTTTGTTTTTTTTGATCCCTATTTGTTTTTTTTTTGATCCTTATTTGTTTTTTTTTGATCCTTATTTGTTTTTTTTTTGATCCCTCTCCCGGCTTTGGTTCCCTTTACCCCCCCAGAAAAAAAATATCTATGGAAATTCCGGGGTTGTTCCTAGGCCCTAGGAAATGATGATAATGATCTGCAAATGGTTGAATTTATGTTCATATCTATCCATGTCTGAGTCCATGTTTGTTGACTGGAGGATGGATGAGAGTCGCAGTCGCGTTATATAGTTATAATTATAATAATTATATGATATTATATGTGTAAGGCGTCTGTTCTTGGCAAGTTTGTCTCCAAAACATACTCACAAGTTGCAACTCTGCTACAGGTAGCTTCAACCAGCTGGGAAACTTGCCGACCAGACTTATCAAACACATACCCAAAATGGTGGATGTTGATGCTAAAGCAAATGAGCAGTCAGGTCGAACAAATCTTGACTGGGGCTGGTGCGGCCTGGCCAAATTAAGTTAGGCTTCAGCTAGTCCTGTCCTGTTTTTGCATCATGATGCCGGAAGGATACTTCGATCCGGAATGTTCCGGCACTGAGAAATCTGCCACCTTCTGAGGTCGCAACTTGAGCCAGCTGCGCGATGGCTACTCACCGTGGAGCCAGTTTGCCAGGGGCACGATAACCGGAAGTGCACAGTACCACCATGTACCACCATTCAAGGGATTCCAAAGGGCGGAAAGAATTGAGTTTTAACTTGGGCGAAGCTGGACTACCCCAAATGTGCAAATGATGTAAACATTGACGGCTATCGACTTCAGCGACTTCAGGACTCAGGATGCAGATGCTCATGAAGCGGTGGGTGAAGCAAGGCCCCCAAGGTCTTGGGGGATACTGTGGTCATCCTCCAGCAAAAGATTCAACATGACTAGCGCGTGGCATTAATCTGCTTACCAACATGTTTGCCAAAAGATCTGGCGCAAGAAGCAGCAGAGTTTACGCTTTCCAGGTAATCACCAATCTTAACAATACCAATACCAATATTTCCAGTCCATGCTGGTGAACCGTTCGCAACTGGGACACCGCACTGTGGTTCGCAGCAGAGTGGCGACAGCGGGGAAGATCCGATTTGCCCCATGGCTGCGTCGCTGCGTCTGCGTCGTGCAAATGGGTCAGGGTAAGGCGTCTTGAGGCTGCTGCAGTGCTGCAGGAGGGAGTACCTCATGAGATCTCATCAGTGCCCCTACTAGGGTGGGTCCTGTTGGGTAAGCTGTGACTCCTCGGAGCCTTACAACCTGAAAATGCCAATGTCGGTTGAACTGCATCCCGCATTATGTGTATCGGCAGCAAAACGATCAGCCTGATGGTGAGAAAAGCTTGAGGCTTCGGGCGTGGTGAAAAACAACCGTGCGTAAGGAATGCCACGAACAACAATTGACAAAGGGTTTCTCAATGGATTGGTTTCTGGGTCCATCTACATGAAACCATGGCTTGTATACACTCCAAGTATACAGATATAATAATATATGCTTTTATATATGGAGAGCGAGAGAGAGAGAGAGGAAGAGCGAAACTCCGAGAGAGAGAGAGAGAGAGATATATATATATACATACACATCACATCTATATATATATATTATATATATATACACATCTATAAATACAGTTAGTTATATACATATGGGTTTGGGTTTGTATAGTGCAGATGTTTCCTTAATCCAATTCTGGGAGCTTCACATCAAAGGGGACAAATCCACACCAAGTCTTCGACTGGGCCTCCGATGGCAACTCCTGCGCTCTCTGGGTGGTTCGAACTGAAAATTCTCCAAACCAAAACTGAACAAACCATGAAGGATTGATGACCAAAGTACAATTTCAACAATTTGATGTGTCTGAATTGTTCCAAGGGGTCTGGGAGACACTGAAGTTGCCTCAGTCCACTCCAGTTTTTTGGCTCCCCCACAGTCTGCAGGAACAAGTGCTTGATTTCACCAAAGATATTATATAACATATATACGTATATTAACACTTAAGTTAACGAATCTAGATAGGACTGTTTGAACACATGCGCACTCGCCCCACAGGTGGAAATAAAAGATATGTTGCTTCTTCAATATCCTTGGATAAAACTGCTACCTCTGGTTTGAAAAACCGGATGGTAGTCATATAAATATACATCAACGCAAACATGTTTCAAGCACCTGCCCTTTCCCAAACCCACATCTTTTTGCATGACTTTTTCTTCTGCATGTTCCGTTTGAATCACTGTAAGAATAAGTTAGGGACTACTTGCCTCAGTCTGCATGGTCCATCGTTGCACCGATGTTCTTGGCTTCGCCAAGTGGAGTAATTATGCTTGAAGCCTCCTCCATTTGTGAAGGTATTTTGACATCTTTCTGGACAGAGATTCAATGTTCCGAAATTCAATATTTCGCACACTTGTCAGCTTGTCCAAAACAAATACAACAAAATAGATGATAGTTTACTGCCAAGCCATTTCCATTGCCATTACCATTACCTACCCACTGTTTTCAGCATGGTCAACGGCAGCTGCTGCCATGGTATCAGTGCCTTACCTGCGCCACTTCTGGGAACATCAGCGCCCGGGCGGCTGATGAGTTGGCGATTGATGAAGGGGTTCCTTCAGACTCCTGACGGCGACCACATGGGATGCGACACAGCAAGGCAAATCAAATCACCCAATAGTTACCAATAGTTTAGATGTGTAGTTTGGAGCTGGCAAGTGGAAGCCAGAGAGAGAAACAACAGAGAGCTTTGATGGTCACAGAAATGTCCTCAGTAGGCTCTTGTGCCAGGTGCAACAGGGATACTGTAGTCGCATTGAAAAATCTGCTAATCTCTCAGTTTTTTCATGATGCGCTCGGTGCTCGGTTTTCTTGAACCCTTGCCAGCTTGACAGCATTTGACCAAAATATCAAAATACTTTTTGGCACCCAGCTCTTGAACATGCGGTCCTTGTCCGTGGTATCATAGGGTTGCCCCCGCTTAGGTGGAAGCCCCATGAAGCGGGAGAGGAACATCGACACTACCACAATGCTCAACATGCAAATGATCTCCACGTTGTCAGAGATCATGACCTGATCTGTGGGGCCACTGTGAGAAAACACCAGCAGTGATGCTTCGCATGCCCCTGGCCTGGTCGTCCCATTGGGAGAATGGGCCACAGTAGAACCGACTATCAAAATTGGAAAGGAAAGCTGATGGAAGTGGTCGGCCGGCCGCCGGCCAACGCACCTCGTTGCGAAGCAACAGCACGCCGCCGAAGAAGATCAGAAGGATGCTGATTCCGCTGCGAAGTAGGCTGAAATGCTTGAACATCTCACTGACCTGGGGCCGCTGCTTCTCTCTGGCTGACAGATCGCTGCACACCTCTCTTCAGCTCATCTCTCTCTCTATCTCTCTCTCTCTCTCTCTCTCTCTCTCTCTGTCCTTCTTTTTTGTGGCCTCCGGGCTCTCTTGAGAATGCACCCATTGCTCTCCCAAGTTACGAACGCCAAGCCCATGAATCTAGTAGTTTCTTCTACATAACCCAGGTGGGTTGCAAAGTTGCAAAGCCTTGCAGCCCAACTCTGATCTTACCCTTCTTGTCAATAGGTTCAGTCGCCTCTAGTTAAATTGCATATCTTGAAGAGCACCAAAGTTGTTTGACACTGCAAGTGGCAAAATGATGCAAAATGATTGGGATTGAATCTCCTTGCCACTGGAAAAGGGACGCGCTCCGTGTAGCTTATTCTTTTCATCCACTAGTGCTGCCGAAAGTGATTGCATATGATATAATATGATATGATATGATATGATGGTCTGGCTATACATGTCAACACAGCATTCTCCAGCTCTGTTTAATAAAGCACAGAAGAAATATGGACAGCCGCCTGCAGTTGTATATTCTGGGCATGGTTTGGAGTATCGAGAGGCATCCCTCCGGATAGGGAGCCAATGGCTACGTACAACGGTCCTACTAAATATCTTTGTAGTCCAAAATGTCCAAGATATGTAAAGTGCGCATCGCTTGGCGGCGTCTTTGTGAACCCCAAGACTGCTTTGGATACGTTGAATTCGTAATTAGGCGTGGCCACCTTCTTGGCATGATCGACACAAAAAGTTTCTGGGTTGTGCCCATATACTACCGTAGTAGCACTTATCAATGTAGGTTTTTTTTGAGTCAAACCCAGGTGGAGAAAAAAAACATGGTGTGTGCATATATAAATATATAATTATATAAATAATTATATATAATTATATATATATATAATTATATATAATTATATATGTATCTGTATAATTATATTATATATATATGTATACACGTGTGTGTGTGTGGGTGTGTAACACATCTAATTCCGGACAGTACAGGGTTGTTTGGATTCTTCAACTTCAGATTCCCTTCCTTCAGGTTCAATAAATCACACATAAAGCCAATCTGGGCGGATTAGTGATTAAACGACATCAAACAGACAAATAAACGATGTATAACGATGTTAAACGAACCTATTCTTGAGAAATCACCAGGTCATGCCAGGTCACTCTAAATTCCCAGCAATTCCCAGCATGTCTTCTTCAAAAAAACAGCCCACCGTTTCTACCTTTTCTTGGTGCATTGGTTCCCCTTTCAGATCTTTCAGTACTCACAGCGTCGTCGCGCCAGGCGGCAATGAAGTACAGGTCTGGCAACGCCAAGGCCACGAAGACCGAAGAGGTCCAGCCGATAAAGTGCGACTGCAGATCCTCGATCTTGGCCTCAACATGGCGGGGAAATCCCTGAACGACACAATTGATGTGCAACAAATTGTGCATTTATGATCATTGAATGATCATTGATGTGCAGGGAAAATCATCTGTGTTCATTGGGGACTTTCCATTGCCATGTCGAAACCACGGTACCTTCCCATTTTGGAACCAGTGTTGCGCCATCTTCCCAAACGTTTTTGAGGCACAGAATTTGCTCTCTTGCTATCAAAGTTTGCAACGGAAAATCTCACATGAAAGTAGGCCCGTTCTGGTTGGTGGTTCAACTTCAACCCAGCGGTACGGTTTTGAAAAGGGTCGCTCATGTGCAACCAAAAGTACTAATCTCACCTTTTGCAAAGGCTAACATTGGAATACTTGGATATACTTGGATATACTTGGAATAACATTGGATTTTTTGGGCAGTGGGCAGACATTGGATAGGTGTCCATGCCATTTCGATGTGCTTTAAGGGGGCGCCTAGCTTTTTGGCCAGGGAACTAGCGTCACATCCAGTTCCAGCCAGAACCTGGAACCAAGGTCCCAAGAAATGACTCGAAATCTACGGTTCTCCACTACCGTACCATGACCACAGCGCGGCCATCTCTCATGTGTGATAAAAACTCGTCAGCATCCCTGCAGGAGGCTTGGCTACATATGGAAAATCCCCATTTGCAGACCGTTTTCCTTGGAAACCCTCTGGGTTTTCCCTAACATTTCCCTAACTATGTCAACATTATATACTGCAGAGGAACTGATGCAAATTATGTGGCAAAAAAATGTGTGCAGTCCGTTGCCGGTTTCATCGCCCCCAGTCCCCCCCTAAGCAGAGGCACATCACCAGGATTAGGACGAAGGTCACAGGTGCCATCATGGTCAGTCGGATTTTGCCATCTTTTCGATCCGTGATGACCTCATTGTGCGCCCAAAGCGCCCAAGATGGGGATGAGAAACACATACCAAATGTGATGCCAGTGTGTCGTAAAGAATACAGGGCTGGGATGATTGACCAATCCTCAATTCCATAAAATGTGTGAAAAGATGGCAAGCTAACATGTGAACAAAGAGGAACACAATGGAACACATAGGTCAACCCCAGGCTGTTCCCAACCCGCTGGCCCTTAAACGACTTAAAAGTGTGGCCCAAGTCGCAAGCGACCCGTCAGCGTAGTGCGGTACCAAACGCTCCCCCAGCGCCGTGGTCATCAGGCGGTAGATGGAAGAGGTCTCTGGGTCGAAACTGGTCTCCTCATCGTGGGTTTCCCTCAGGGTGTCCTGAATGTGCAAAGTTCCAGCATGTTATTCCAGTCATATTCAGCAAATGTGACGTTTAGATTCTTCATGTTTTTTCCGATTGTCTTCGGTCACGTCCTGTCCACTGAAAGCTAAGTCAAAGCGAAATATGTGTGACGAGTCTCTATGCCCAAATACATCAGCCAAGCCCCCATGAGGTATGGCAAGCTCTGGATACCTCAGCTGAGAATTCAGCAAGCGCAGGGGAGCAAAAGTGCACTTGCGCTTCAAAGACTAGGGCCAAGACCGCATTCACAAAAACGAATCAAAGACATTAAGACATTGAAAAACATTAAAAACATATCATCAACAGTGACATCCACACCATCTGCATCCGTTCACCGGGAAGTCCTGTGAGCAAATCACCAAGCCACTCTGAAACGCTTTGGCCACAAACATGAACAGCCAGAGCTGGAAGAACATCTGGAAGAAACTGACCTTTTTTGGCGGTGCCAGGTGAAAAGCCACCAAAATTTTATCAAAATATCTCAAAATGTCGTGAAAAAATGAAAATGAATTGGGATCTCTCTCTCTCTCTCCCCTCTCTCCCCATCACCATCACATCATACAACGCCAAAACCCGTCTCAGCCAGGCTCAGCCGGGGTCATCCTCCCGCTTTGATGGAATTATCAGCAAAAAACTCGTGCTGAACCTCTCACTAGTCACGATGTATAACATGTCCTTGGCAATTCGGTGGGGCACCCTGAAGGACACCAAAATCATCTCATAGACGAAAACGTTTTCCATGGAGAGGATCAACTCGATGAAGTATCCTCGGCCATGGGCACCATACAAATACCATGTGATAAAATCATTGATTACCTATCAAAAATCATATCTTTGGCTGGGCAGTAAACTACACAACCAAGGATTGTTAACATGTTATGACACACACGCACAAAAAAAAAACGTAATCGAAAAACTATATAATTGTAGGCAGTAGAGCATCATCTAAGATCCATATCCATCTTAGTTTGCTCAGGGTATAGTCAACTTATTAAGCTGATCAAACTGCCCGACCAACCTGTCCCCAGTCCTCGTGCAAATTGCGTCATGGACTCAGAACCCTCCTCCGCTCCCATCACTCCAGTGTAGACCTGATTGCATCCGGGTTCCCAAAGTTTGTTTCCAAACAATTTCTTTGAAGAAATCATGGGGTGCTCATGAGAAAACACCTATATTCAGATTCATATGATTTTGGATGGTATAAAGCCCTGGATTTCTTGCAGGACATGACTCAAATCAATGCTGCAAATGGGCTGCTGACAAAGCTAACCAACCAAAACAAACAGCCAAAAGCTTTTACAAGATGCACGAACAATTGATGACAGCTTGACGGCTGATGTCAATAATCCCATCCGCCTAATATATATTTTATATGGCCCCAAAAATGAATAGATTTAATCAATACTGCATGGAGAATTTCACGAGCTGGCCTTTTGGCTATGATCATATGTAGTATCTGAACCAAATAGACCGAACTGCGGTGGGTAACAACTACTTCCTGCTGCAGGCTTCTTTTGCCCAAGAAAAGTCGCGGCTCACTGCTGCTCGGTTAGCAGGTTATGAGCTCAAATCGTGCCTCTCGTTGCTGAAACATGGCGCGTCGACGAGGAAGAAGCGTTCCAGGACACCAAGAAGGGCATCTTCACATGAATGAGGATGAGCAGGTGAACCCTTTTTGGTCCCAAGGAGTACAAGATGCAGCGAGGGTGGAGGGGCTGAGACCAGCCGCCTTGCCGCCAATCCTGGGAACTCCAGAAAGTCTACCTCCAGTTCCTGCTGATGAATGGGAACAAGGAGATGAAACACCAAGACCAGCGCAAGGACTTTGAAGGGCGGTGGGTAGCGGTGGGGGAATGGTTAGAAGTCAAGGCCGGATGCCTACTCAAGTGGCATTTGAAACACCAAGTAGCTGGAATCCCCAAACTCCAGGACCACAGGGCACCCAGGTGTTCAGGATGCACGAAGAAACTACGGACTTCAATCTCTTTGGCTTCGACCAGGACTTGGCGCATCAAACTTCGTGTGCAGGAATTCCTCAAGTAGATCTTCTTGGCCCTCTTGGTGGTGAAGGACATCGAGGGAAAGGTCAAGGGGGAACGACCAAGGAGAACGGCAAGGTGATGCACTTCGTTCTCAAGGACCTCTACGGCAAGATCAAGGTGGAAGAGAAGGGAATCCTGCTGGACAATGGCAACATTCTCTAGATCTTCTAGGTGATGTTCTTATGTTCTTCGAGGTTCACATGGGGATGTCTCAGCTCTGCAACGTGGGAGAGGTAAAAGCCCTGAAATGCTGCCACAGCGTGGAGGAAGTCGTCAAGGAAACGATCGAGGCTCTCGTGGACTTTCGGTACACAGATCGCCAACGAAAAGATCGGAGCCGACCAACGGGTGAAGATCGTCTTCAACATCAAGGTTTAGATCATCTGCAAGGAAAAGAAACCGATGCAGAACCCAAAAAGATCCAGCCAAATGATCAAAAAGGACCCAAGTTGGAGCAAGATTTGAGCTCGTTGTCTCGTTGTTGGTACAACCGTTGATGCAAGAAAACGAGGAACTTCGAAAAAGGTTGGATGCAATGAGCAAATCTCAGCCATCTCCTCGTCTACAACAAGTCGCACAAGTTCAACAACAAGATGAGTTGGACACCTCAAGTTGGGAGTCGGTGCCATCAAGAACGACTCCAACAACACCTACAAACCGCCAGACAAAAGATGTGAACAAAGTCACTCCTGGTGGAACTCGACTTCCGGATGGACCGCCGCCAGTCGACAAGGTGGAGAAGGATCCCATGCCGCCGCCAGTGCCTCCAGCGCTGCCTATGCCAATGGGAGACTACGAGGAGTACAATGAAGCGGGGGTCAACAAATGGCTGGGACCACAAACGTTTCGTGTTGGTGCTCAACAAGCTGATGGAGATCTACATGGCTTCTGGAACAGCAGGAGAGGTGGAGTTCAACATGTACCCGACCCAGAAGCGGATAGGGTTCAAAGACTGGAGCAAGAACTCAAGGACCTTCGTGAAGCTTTGACTATGCGGAGGTTGCCTGGTCAAGAGCCTTTGGGTGCGTATGGAGCTCAACTATTTCAACGAGTGGGACCTCCAAGTGCTGATCCGTCCGGAGCTCAGCAGACTCTGCGTCAGGCTTGCGATGACATTAACATGCGTGGGTGGGTTCATGTCAATGGTGGTAATCCTTATCTTCATCAACAGGGACAACCCATAGCTGGAAACCAACTTGGACAACAAGGAGGCCAATTTGGGAATCCTTATCAATGTTGGGGTCAACATCAAGGAGGTGGAAATTGTGACCAGAGATTTTTTTTGGGTGGTGGAGTTCAAGATGACCGGCCTCGCGAAGAAGAGCTCAAGCCGGTGACCACCACTCTACTGAAACTTCCTGAATTGGGAGGGAAGAATCAAGGACTTGAAGCTGGCGATTGGATGGTGCAAATTCGTCCTCAGATCGCTGATGTGAGTCATCGTGCCATGTGGTTGTGGGATACTTTGGTGACCATGACCACTCAACGTTATCAACCGTTATCAACAATGGTTGGGAAGTGATCCTATCACTCGCCTCAATGTGCAACCTCCAAGGGTGGAGGAATTGCCTCAAGGGTTTACGAGGTTGGAGCAGAGGGTTACATCGTTGCTCATGCAGGCGATCCCAAAAACCTTGGCTGCAGAGATGATTGCAAATCGTCAGCTTGGGGCTGCTCAGATCATCTTCAAAGTGATGAAGGTCTACCAACCAGGCGGCTTGGGGGAGCGTCAGAACACCCTGCAAGCCCTTACAACAAGCGTCACCATTCGCGAGCAGCGGTTCCAGACCCTACGTTGATGGTAGGTGCTCTTGACAAAATAATGTCAAAACTTCTTCAGGGGGATCCACAGGCAAACTTCCGCCTCAGTGCGTTTCGCATGGGGGCACAGGTCGACACCAAGCCACAACAGCGGCCACGGTCAAACAACTACATCAAATGCTACTTGCAGAAGTTGAACTCGCACTTGGCAGCACAGAGGTGTCTGGTAAAGCTGAAGGAGGGCCTGCGGTGAAAACCCTGAAAGATCAAAATCAAAAGGCTGGCAATCCAGCACAACCGGTTTGCCGATTCTGGAAGTCCGAGCATGGATGTCGACAAGGAGCACAATGCAAGTTCCAGCATCCAGCGCATGATGATGGCAACTACCACTGTTATACCTGCGGAGCAACATCTCACAAAAAGCCCCTACAACTCTCCGAACGAGGAGGACAAGACCCACACTACAACTGGAGCTTCAAAAGGTTCTCCAGCCGGGGGGAGTGGTGCCGGTGGTGGTGATGGAAAAAGTCCTGGCAAACAGGGTGGAAAAGGTAGCTCCAAAGGAAAGGGTGGAAAAGCTAGCAAAGAAGACCAGAAAGGCAATTCAACAGGGTCAAAAGATGATCAGAAAAGTTTGAAGAAAGTTGAAACAGAAGGAGGAAAAGAAACACCAACTGATTCTAAAGGGACGTCAGGTGCTGGGACGGGAGAGACCTCAACGTTGGTGACTGAAGTGTCGTCGCTGATAAAGACTCTGAAAACCCCGGAATCCTCCTCAACGGCATATCGCCATGTCAAGACGGTGAACCTCCGGAAGATTGACATGGGTAAGAATCAAAGAGTTCTGATCAATGGTGGGGCTACTCATGTATTGAGGAAAGCCAACTCTCAAGATGAATGGGATCAAGGAGAACCAGTTCAAGTCGCTTTGGCATCGGGAACAGCGGAGCTGAAACAAGATGTGGTGACAGGATCGCTGTTGACGCTTCACGACGTTCAGATGATCATTCCCATGGCAGCGTTGACAAGGCTGGGTTATGAGGTGAAGTGGACGGGATCAGGCTGCAAGATCAACTCACCAGATGGTGCTCAACTACCTGCAGTACAGCTTGACCAAGGATGCCCAACACTTCCTCGGCGTGAAGGCGCTTGCATTCTTCAACAAGTGGAAGATCATCAACGGCGTGAGACACAAATGAAGCTGGCGGCCATCAGACCGAATGTGGAACTGCCCAAGGCCTGTCCAGAAGTGGAAGTGGTGAAGAGACTCAAAGCAATCTTCCCAGAAGTACCTGCGGATTTGGCAAAAGAAATCCCGGGTTATGCCGAGGTCGACATGAACCAGGTGATCTTCAATCGCCATCATCGACGGAAGGTCTAACGTGCAAAGACTTTGGTGGTACACCTCTTCTCAGGAGATGATCCGAAGTTTTGGATGGCACAGGAGAAAAACGGTGTTGTCATCATCTGCATTGAGCTTACGAAGGGGGAGATCTTCGAAACGGCCATTTGTATGGGTGGTTGGAACAACTGGCAAGGAGTGGAAAGATCGATGTTCTTCTTGCTGGACCGCCCTGCAGGTCTGTGAGTGTCTGCCGACTTCGATCTCTTGAAGGTGATGATGGGCCACGAGTAGTCCGCATGGGTATGAACGATTTGGCCGAAGTGACCTTTCTGAGGAAGAGCTCAAATTGGTTTGTAATGGCAACTTGCTTTGGATGCGGACAATGTGGTTAGCCGTCCAAGCCTATGAGGCAAACCAGAACCTGGAGATCACCCTGGAACAACCACAGGACCCAGAACAATGGAAACAGCCACCTCCATGGCAACGACGTGGAGCCAATCCTCAAAGGGGAAGGGGTTTTCTTCGTTGACGACTGGGGCTAAAGAGGCTTCGGCATCTTCGTCGACTGGGACAACAAGCTTCAAACCGGAGGACAACGTCTTCGGAGGAAAAGGTTCCGGTGTGTCAACCCCAAAACAACCCCAAAATGAAAAGGAATCAAATCAAAAGGGAACTACGTCATCCAAGACCAACAAAAAGGGTTCTACGGAGGGAACTTGGTTGGGGGTTGGTGAATGTTGGTGATGGTAGTGAGGAAAATGTAGTTGATGATGAGTGTGATGAAGTTGAAGATGATGAGAATGATGGAAGTTTTGAACTGGTTGGTGATCCGCTTGTTCCACGGCATGACACATCTCATCCTTCAGCGAGCACTCCGCTGCGTGGTTCAAAAAAGCACCCTGGGCCAGCCCTGCGAAAAGTGATCGTCATGCAGGAAGATCCTAAAAAGGATGATCTATGTCCAGGGAGACCGCGAGCAAAGCGAATGCCGAGGGTGACTTTAAGGCCGGCAAGTCGAAAAGATCCGGTTGAAGGAGTACCTGACGGGCCGGCACCAGTGATTTTGAAGCCAGCAGTCCAAAAGGGACAGGCTGAAAGGGCGCCTGAAGCACCGCAGCTGATTGAGGACTCACCTCCTGAAGTACCACATTCGGTTGAAGGAGAACAAGAGGTACCTGGTCCAGTTGAACGTGAAGGAGATGGCCCAGGACAAGTTCAACATGCCCTTGAAGTACCTGGTCTGGGGGAACAAGAACCTGACGCACTACCTGTCAAGCCGAAGAGGTATAGAAGGGTGCGGGTGCGAAAGGTGATGAAAAAAGACCCCAACCTGGCCGAGGACAGGGAGATCCAGCAGCTTCACGCTCGACAGGCAAGCACAGGGCTGAGCGGCTGGCTAACCTTCGCAAGATGCAGAAGGAACGACAAGAGAAGATGCAGCCGCGCCCACCATCGCCTTCAACGTTGGACACAGAAGCAGTTCAACGTGAAATCGAGCGGCAAAGGGAGGAAGCGGTGGCATGCGGCAGGCGGGTTCTCACCTATGAGGAGTGGGAAACAGAAGAGAGAGAGAGAGAGAGAGAAAAAAAAAAGGAGAAAGAGGACCAGGCGAACAAAAGAAAGCCTGGATCGAAAAAGCAATAGCACGTCGGCGGCGTCAAGAACAGCGGGGTGAGGAAAGGGAAGCCATCTTGAGAAGTGAAGGCGCAAGGTCATCACGGGCACTGACAGAAGAAGAGTGGCTCAAGATGCAACCAATGGCACAACCTGTCAAGCCGAAGAGGTATAGAAGGGTGCGGGTGCGAAAGGTGATGAAAAAAGACCCCAACCTGGCCGAGGACAGGGAGATCCAGCAGCTTCACGCTCGACAGGCAAGCACAGGGCTGAGCGGCTGGCTAACCTTCGCAAGATGCAGAAGGAACGACAAGAGAAGATGCAGCCGCGCACGCCATCGCCTTCAACGTTGGACACAGAAGCAGTTCAACGTGAAATCGAGCGGCAAAGGGAGGAAGCGGTGGCATGCGGCAGGCGGGTTCTCACCTATGAGGAGTGAGTGGGAAACAGAAGAGCGAGAGAGAGAGAGAGAGAAAAAAAAAAGGAGAAAGAGGACCAGGCGAACAAAAGAAAGCCTGGATCGAAAAAGCAATAGCACGTCGGCGGCGTCAAGAACAGCGGGGTGAGGAAAGGGAAGCCATCTTGAGAAGTGAAGGCGCAAGGTCATCACACGCACTGAGAGAAGAAGAGTGGCTCAAGATGCAACCAATGGCACAACATCTTCCCAGTCCTCCTCCCCGTCCTCAACGAGATGAAGAAGCCAAGCGGACGGTGCGAAGAGTAATAGTGGTGGAGGAGGAACATGGCATGGCCCCACATCAAGCTCATCAAGGAAGAGCTCAACCACAAGGTCCTTTGCCGGGACCTCCACCACCCGGGTTCTCTGGTGTATGGAGAGGCTGCTGTCCAGGCGGTTTCCGGATGCGTCCACAAGGGGGTTATCCACAAGAGGGGCAACAACCAGGACTACATGGCCATCTTCCAGGACAACAATGGCAGCAACGAGCCCCACCTGGACCAAATTGGAGACCAGGTGCACCAGAACAACAACATATGTCGTTGGATCTTGGACCGGTGAGATAAAGGTCTCCGCAGGAAATTGCAGAGGCATGGTTGGAGCGGTATGGTGGTGGACCAGGTCTTGATCTACGTCCAGCGGCAGCCATCGCAGAGCACGAGGCTGCTGTGGCGAAAGCTGGAGGACACCGAATACCACCAGTACCTCAAGGAGCAAGAGAGGGGACGCCTCAGCAACCTCCAGAAGCTCAAGCACCTCCAGAACAACTTCAAAGGGGTGAAACTTTGCTTCAACGCATACTCCGGCTAGCACGAGAAGGACCCGTGTGTGGCACATCAACTCCGGCTACAACACCAGATCCAACGCCAGATCCAACACCAAGGGCTCCATCCCCGCAACCTTCATCAAGGACTTTGTCAAGTACATCTGAACCGGAGGTCATTGATGTGCAGCTGCAATATGATGAAAGTTCCAGGCTGCAGAATGAACATTTGGCCTTGCGCCCCCAAGGCGAAGCCAAGACCAAAGGTCAGACATGATCCGCGGCATGGAGCTATGGCGGCTGATGCAGGTGGCAATGATGGAGATGGAGACCGCCGTGGTGATGAAGATCCTATGCGTCGCCGCGTGCACTAGCGAACCAACGCCGGAGTCTGAAGACGAAGACGAAAACGAGGAGGACGTCGAAGAGACTGAAACTCCAGAATACATGGTCAGGATGAAGCGGCGATCTGACTGTTGACCCAAAGCGGAAAAAGAAATTGGGCCCAGGCGGGGAAGTCGTCAGCCTGGCAACCTCAAAAACTGAGGAGGTCAAAGGGGCACACGGTTCTCTGGTGGCCGCAAAGAAGAGGGAAGGGCACCAGGGAGGAGGGCGCTGGCAGCACAGTGCAGCACAGCGTGAAGTGCCCAGACCTGGGGTGGCAGCGCATCTATGGAAAGGGGAAGCAACCCCGGGTGCTCCGCATCACGAACCAGGGGAGCAAAAGCTCTGGTGGAAAGGCCGTACTTTTAGGCCGTGGCGGTGGTCAACATCAAGCTGCAGAAATACAACTCGCTCAGGCAGTGACAAGGGCGGCGAGTGCCATTCGCACGGCGGAGCAGGCTGTCCATGAACGCCTACGATGAGGCGGAAGCAGCGCTGAAGTCCTTGATGACGGCTGATGCGGCACTGCACTCAGGGGCAGGCAGTTCAACGGATGGAGCCGGTGGCAAACGAGGAAAGGGGCATCGAGCTTGGGCCTGGCTGGACGTCTACCGGGACTTCATGAAGGGCAAGAAGGGCGGCAAAGGGCCACCAAGCATCGACGAGGCCCAAGACGGCGAAGGAGCCCCAAACCTTGACGATGCCGAGTACGAAGAAGAAGTTGAAGAAGAAGAAGAAGAAGAAGTCGTAGAAGATAACGAAACCTCCGTTGAAGTGGAGTTGGAGGTCATTCAAGAAGAAGAAGAACCGGCTCAAGAAGAAGAAGAAGAAGAAGGCCATCAAGAAGATTGGCATGATGATCCCCTTAGTGGCTGAGAATGTGGAAGTTCCTGAGACCGAGGAAGCCATCTCGTTGGAGACCGAAAACGCGGAGGTCTTCGATGATGGACAGGGGCCCATTTCAGAGCCGGAAGCTGAGGAAGGAGATCATCACGGAGAAGTGGCGTCTTCGAGGGCCATAGACCATCAACCTCCATCACCGAGGAGGAGTTCGTCTCTGAAGAGCACGACTGAGGGTAGAAGCCTTGGGCCTACGAAAAATGGCTTGTAAAATTTTTCCAAGGCCTCGTTTTTACGGCCATTAAGATGTTTCAAGGTCTAGCTTTTATGACCTGGAATGGTGGCAGCCTGGGGGTCTATCAAAGATATGACTCATGGCATTTTGGCCACCTTAGCAGCCTCGACGGCACCATGCACCCTCAAATTTGGCATGCTGCCAAAGGGGGAGTGCATGGAGAATTTCATGAGCTGGCCTTTTGGTATGTAGTATCTGAACCAAACAGACCGAACTGCAGTGGGTAGCAACTAAATAATTCATGAGCAAAGACCCGATGTTCAAAGCCTCTTTTTTGCAGCACTGCCTGAAGTGGCACGGCTCAAAACTTCACTAAGTCAGCCAGAGCACCAGGGTCATCAGGATCCAAAAGCACAGAGAGAAAATGTGTTGCCACCAATATCTGGACTCGCGGTAGTGGAGCAGAATGCTTGCAGCCATCAGGAAAGTAAAGAACATCAGGAAGGAAACGAAAGAAGCAACTTTTGCCGATCGAAAAAATCCGTGCATTTCATCCTGCGCAGCTGCGGCCACAACCGTCAAACACCAGCAAATGAGAGCCGCATGCTCAGGAGACACCCCGAAAATCAACTGCAAAACACTACGCTTAAAGCACAGGACCTTTCCAGCATAACCTGGGAAGGCAGGAACAAAAGTCAGCTAAATTTTGTCTCTCTCAGTTTGTACCTCTTTCGTTTTTCTACGGAGCAGCTCTGACAAAGAACTAATGTGCAACAACCCTTTTCAATGCTGCCTTTCCACCAGCTCCGTTTTGAGACCTGTACGTTTTATACCGTTCAAATCTTACCCTTCCACAATCCATGGATTGCCGCCGTCCTTAGCGGCTCCGTTTTGTGACCCTTGCGACTACCCCGGTCTTTCCTGCTTTAGTCTTACCTTAGTCTTAGTCTTACCTCTTCCACATCACCAAACACATCCATGAACCCTCGTAGCTCTTTAGGCTATGTCGAAAGCTCCAACAAAGACCTGATCGACAACCACCCGTTTCAATCTATATAATCCTGCCTTTGCACAATTCATGTCAGCCAGTATGCTCTCGCCAGTCCCTTTGGTTTTCACCAGTCCCTCCCATTTTCTTATATGGTCTCCCTACCCAATCCGGCGACCAGGAAGGAATCGATACCCCACCGTCAGTCAATTGCCACCTGCTACTGTACACGACCCAACAAAAAAAAAAAAAACTCAAAAACCCGCCTCTACGACACCTAATCTCGAGATTCGCTACCGATGGAGTCAAAACATGTCAAAACCTGAGATTTGCCACAGAACCCCTGAGGTATCTCGGTGTTTTTCAGGAGGAACCTGAGGCTTGGCTGAAGTTATTTGGCAAACCCAAGGTTTGCCCGCAAAAAATTGATTATTCCAATCAATATCATGACTTTAAAGACATTTAAAGGGTCTTGCCGGTAAGGGTGCATATACACACCATGGAAAATACATCCTGCCATACAGAATTCATCATATTCCATCCCTAGAATCGCAGATTCATTCATGCGCATCGACGCCCGTGAAACCAATTGGAAAGGCCCACCTTCACATTCTTCATGCGGCCCACCTGACCAAGCAAAGCAAGTCGAGGCACTGAGATGATTCGGATGGCAATTCAAGCGTTGGGGATGGTCATCCAACCTTAAATGGGGTTCCGGCATTCCTTCCAACTGGCAATCATCTGGGGCATGAAAACATATGAAAACAAAGGTCACAAAAAAAAAGGTCTTGGCCGTGGAACACCCTTCGTAAATTCATGTCATATCTAAATACAAATGGCGCATTTCATTGGGAGTAGCTGGCGACTTGCTGCTTTGGGTGAGACTCATCCTCCTTTTCCTTGGGCCCATGGCTACAAAATCTACAGTATATAACGGAAATGTTGCAGCAACAAACACAGGGCCTCAGGGCCAAACAATCATGGTGGTTCCTGCAGTTGTTCCATTCAAGTCTGGGTCTGGGAGGACAACCCCCAAACCCGAAAAATTGCACCACTTGGTGGAAAACCAATACATATGCAGATACACGTATGTGCATTGATACATGCGTAATCATGCATATGTCTTGTGCATAGGTCCATGCATGCAATTCTTTGTTTACGTTTCAAGCCTCACATTCACTGAGATCATCTTAGGTTTTTAGATTCATTATGAAAAAATATCAAGATATATCAGGCGTCCAATACTCATGGATATGTATATATATATATATACATATATATAATTTATAATTTAATATATATCTATCTATCTATCTGTCTGTCTGTCTATCTATCTATCTATCTGTCTGTCTGTCTATCTATCTATCTATCTGTCTGTCTATCTATCTATCTATCTGTCTGTCTGTCTGTCTGTCTATCTATCTATCTATCTATCTATCTATCTATCTATCTATCTATCTATATGTGTATATGTATACGCACCATCATACACCTGACCACAACGAACTGGGCCTCATGCGGTGACATATGCGTGAAGTGTCTGGGCACTAGCAACTTCATGGCCGTCTGCGGCGCCAGATCCAGCGGCTCCGGCTGCGTGACCTGCGCCTGCGGCTGGGTGACGTTGCTGCGCAGCTCCAGAGCACAGCTCCATGGCATCCATGGCACCAGTAGGCACCACTGGATCCACGTCATGGCGTCAGGTCATGACATGAGTAATTGGTTCGGTATCAAGTGGTTCGCTTGAGCCTAAAACAAAGGGGAGAGACAGTGACAATGACCAGTACTGGACCAGTGAGGTCCTTGAGTTGGGCCCATCTGCCATTAGCTGCTGATATCTGCTGGACAGTTGCATGACGAATGCAACCCACGGGTGGCATCACCAAAGAAGCGCACCTCGCACATCGACGCATCTGCCGCCTCCTCAGGCAAATGCCAATGGTACCACCATGATACTGACATAAACACCAAACCCAAGGATATCAAACCAAAGGAAGAATTGGGAGGATATGTGAGTCACATTGTCACCACAATGTCGCCAATCAACTGCAATGAAGCTAGGGAGGTCCATATCAATCACTTCTCAACTGCCCCAAGAAGAATGGGGATTGGTCAAGTCATTGGGGTAGTGCGGGCCCACTCAATTTGCCGTTTTTAGAACTGAACCATCCATTTTGGGATCCACCCACATCCAAATCACCATGATCTTCGTTTTTGGGCATGGCGGTAACCTGTAGGGGGTGTCATTCTTTAGTCAGATCCCAGTTTTCGCTCATTCTTGCAAGCTTCATTCCAATGTCTTCTCAGTAACTGTTTCCATGTTCACATCCCCATTTTTGCTTACATTCCCAGGTCTTTGATGTCGATGGCCCAGTTCTGCAGGTTAATTCCCAAATCCTCAGCAGCTCCCCCACAGGGCTCAGCCTCCTCTTCCGCCAGCTCCATGGGCTGCATGGCAGGCCTCTCCGCCTGCGAAGGTGTCACGTCTTGCGGCTGCGCGGGGCGGGGCGCGAGCGGCGAACCTGCCACGCTGCGCACGAAACCGATGGGATCTGGCGAATGTTGGTGCTCTTGATCTTCTTTTTGTTGACGATGGTGATGGTGATGGTGATGGTGATGGTGATGATGATGATGGTGATGATGATGATGATGATGATGATGGTGATGATGATGATGATGATGATGATGCTGATGATGATGCTGATGCTGGTGGAGGTGGTGGTGGTGGTGATTATTATTATGGTTTACTCTTAGCGTCGCCATGTTTAATATATATATATATATTATTATATATTAATGACGTAATCATGAGCATCATGATGAAAATAAAGATGAGTAATTTACGATCATGCGTGTGGTCCTGTGATTTCATGGGTGTGTCTGAACATAGCTTACCCCTAAACTATCCCCTAAATCCATTGATTCATGATGAATGGAGGGACATTCACACAACATGCAAAGTTGCTATGTTGATCTATTTTGGAGGGACATCCTCCCTTTGCACCAAAAGAACCACCAGGTTGAGGCCTCGCAGCGGGAGAGCTTGTCCATGGTGTGCAGCACTGCCCTTGTTGGGCGGCGCCCGGCCTGAATTAGCACAACATATTTAAGAAGAGCTCAGCATCAGAATGACCAGAGTCAAACCATATGTGCACCAAATCATCCAAAATTAGACCATTTGAGTATTAAAACCCATGGTTTGGGGATCCATGGGGATCCCCCATTTTAGGACACCGTTCTACGGCTTGATGCGGTTGCGAGGCACTTGGAGCACCGGGTGTGGATATATGTTTTTGAAGAAAAGGGACCGCTCCCTCCGGATACACATGCACACCAATATGCATACATACACGCGCAAATAACAAAAAATAAAGAAGAAAAATGACGATGATTGATGATGATGATGATGATGATGATTGATGATGATGATGATGATGATGACGACGACGACGATGATGATGATGATGACGACGATGATGATGATGATGACGACGATGATGATGATGATGATTGATGATGATGATGATGATGATGATGATAGATGATACATGATACATGATACATGATACATGTTGATAGTAATAGCAACAATAACAACAAACATAATGACAAATAATGCAATCGCATATCGTATGCGTGTATAATATATATATATATATAATTATATACTTATACAGTATATATGTATTGTGTATATATATACTGCAAAGATCTGCAAAGATCTGCAAAGGATTGAAATGGACTGATGGCTGCAGGCTTGCAGCCTTGAGACATTTGATTCGGTATGATTAGGTATATGATTAGATACAGCCAGTAAAGTGCAGTTCCATGATATTCCCATGGTGGTCAGGTGGGCATGGCGAAGATTCCACAGCAGTCTGCCTTTTTGGTTCGACTCTTCTGGTCGTAGCCGGGTGTCACCGGACCTTGGCCAGGACATCCCCACTGCTGTGGCGTTGGATCTTTCCCACACAGCAGAGAATTCTAAAGCCATCTGAAGCCTACTAGTTGCCACATCTTCCACCACATACATCCAATTACTGTATCTGTTGTTTTTTTGCCTTTCATTTTGTTTAATCTGATTTACTGTAATCTTGATTGATCTTTTCTATCCCAACCCCCGAGCAGTAGAACTGCCTGCAACCCTGCTTAGTTGCCCCTACGGTCGGCTGGGAACCGAAGGACTCGGGGCAGCCAGTCGCGGCGCCTTAGTTCATTGATGTTCATTGACTACCAGAAGGAATCCTTTTTCATATCATATACCGGACTTCGACTCTGAGAACCCCAATACAAACGATATACAGTAAATGAAGCTAAAGAATTGGGTTATCATGGAAGCTGCCGTAACAAACATTTATTTCAAGACTCAAACTTTTACTCGAAGAACTTGAAGATGCTGGCGCAAGACAAACCCCTCCCTGAATGGATGATGATGACTGAACATCGACAAACACAACAGAAAAAGATTGGAAGACACATATCATGGCTATCCATTGCTAACCATTTGGGACATATATCCCAGCATTTGCAACCAATTTCTTCATGCCAAATCAATCCCGCCATATCCCGTAGCCAACCATTGACCCCATTTCGGGCAACACACCTGCACCGGTAGGGAGCTTTGTGGCACCGGAAGGGCCTGGTGCAGATTAAGTTCATTGATCCAAGAAGTCCCTTTTAGTGGATTCTGGTGCATAAATCCAACTGACATGATACAAGCACGGGAAAAAAATGGTAAAACAGGGGAACTGGGACAAGACAGGTTGGAGGTCAGGTGGGAGGCTGTTATGTTTTTGTTCAATGGTGTAAATCTAAATGTTTGACTGTTTCTTTCTGTTAATCTTGCTAAATGTTTCGTCGGAGTTGTTTGATTAATGTTTGGTTTGGATGAGGGTAGGGTATGTTGAGGTTGTTGTGGTTTTTACTGTATGAGATAGTGTCCATTAATGTTCATTTGATGCTTGATGCTTTCTTCGTGTCGTTTCATTGTATATTTTCTTACTTCACATTTACAAATTCGACATTCCAACGTTTCTTTCTTTTTATCACTGAATTCTTCCTTTTTCCTTTCGTAGTATTGTTGAGCACATTGTTTTAAAGTTTCTTTGTGCTGTTCCCTGTATCTGCGTTTGTTTTCTAAACATTTATTACACTGCTTACATTCATTTTTGTAGTAGTCTAACGGTTGAAAGACTTTACATTTAGAACACTGCTTTTTGTCAGTCATTATACCTCTACAATTTTAAGGGGTTATGTCTTTAAGGGGTTTTTAGGGTGGATTACTTCATAATATATTTTATTAAGATATTATGAACTAATCGTTAGGTTTAGTGTCTCCACTTTTCATCACCACTACCTATGCCATCCCAACATTGAGAAACAATCGTTTTGATGTTGTAGAACACTAAAATGATTGTGTCTCTATCAAGTCCTCGCTGGTCAATCAAGTATCCCAACACTGACAATAGTGTATAATAGTTTTGCTGTAATGCTGTCTTTCCTCCTCTGTGGTGTATCCTCTCACCGTGTTGTTTGATTAAATCTTTATCAAATATGTTTTCATAAATTTCTTTCATAAGGTCGTGGTTTATCTCTCCATACTCTGCGTATTGCTCTAAAGATTGTTCTTGTTTAAGTAGTAGGTCATATTCTATAAATTTATAATCAGGATAAGGATTTTCTCTTATGAAATTCGTTACTTTTTCTCTATCTCTTTTCAGTTCCTCTTCACTAACTCCAATCATTGGCATTTTTCACTTAATATATATAGGTAGTTTTTCTTTAAGTAATTTTGATGTCTTGTTCATTTATGTTTTCCAGTTTCCTATTCCATCCCACCAGTGTTCAATTACTCTCATTTGTGTTAAGCTAAGCACGGTTTGTTTGTATCGTTTAGTTCATCCATCGCTATTGGTAAAAGAGTTATATTGATAATCATTGCATTGAATTTACCATCACGGTTAAGTTCTTTACCACCGTCAATGATAATTTGTTTATCAGTGAGGTTTTCATACATCTTTTTTATAATGGCAAAAATTTACAATCATATATATCGTCATATCGTCATATCCTTTACTCCTTCCCCTGATTTCATCCTGTCAAATACTTTCTTCCAAAATTGTTCTCCTTCCTTGTCGTCTGGTGAAGGCATAGGATGACATCTTACAAAGTCTCTAACCTCTTCATCTTCTTTTTCCATCGCTTGTTTATAAAATTCTTCTTCATCTTCACTTTCATTACCAGAGTCCACATAAAGACCCATATTTTCCCCTTCTAATTCCTGAATGTTTTTGCTCTAAATACTTTACTCATTTTTCTCTTATTATATATAGTACTTTTTTCTTTAAGTAATTTTGGGGTTTCTTTCAGTTTTTGGGTTTTGTGTTGTCCTGTATCCACTGTAATCGTTTTATTCGTTGTGTTTCACTACGATCACTTTCATATTCTTCATCTTCGGGGTTTTCTTTCTTGTCTTCATTTCTCACTTCTTGTATCATCCGTCTTATTTTGTCTATACCGTGTTCTCTGTCAAAACCCTTCCATTACATTTCTCACTTTTTCCAAACCGATGTGTCGTTCAATTTCTTCGTCTGTCATTTGTCGGAATTGTTCTTTATAATCTTCATCATACTCTTCTTCCTCCTCATCCTCATAGTTCATAAACATGTCCATGCGTTGCTTTTCCATTTCCAGAAGTTTGTTTTCCATTTGTTGGAATTTCATTTGTTTCTTGCCATCATCCAATTTCCTTTGAATTGGTTTCACCCTCTCCTTGTACCACTGCTCAACCTGCTTGATGACCGCATCCGCGCCTTTCTGACCTTCTCTGGAGACGTTTCGCGGTATCAAGTCCAACGCGCGCAAGTTGCCCCCCACGCGGATGTAGTAGTGCTTCAACACCTCCTCTATCTCATCGTCGGCAAGAACCTTGTTCAGCGTCCGGAAGTCGTTTCCCTGCTTTGCCACCTCCTTGACCACAGATGTGAAGTCTTCGAAAGGCAGCGGTCGCACCGCAACCAAATCTGACATGTCAAACCTTTCGGTGATGATGTCGGCCACGGCAGACACGCTGACCTCCAAAATGAACTTGCACGCGGCATTGTCGTAGGTGATGTTGCGAGCGAAGGCACCGAGGGTGGAAGCAATGTCATCACAGGCATCCCTACTAAATTTGTCTCCGCGGCTTTTGGTTGTGAGTTGCAGGATGTTGCAGGTATACCACGACGGCACTGCCTGTTCGGCGCTTGCACGTCTCATTCACCCGTTCCAGCAAAAATTTGACATTTGACGGGTAATATCGGGGCAAATCTACGGCTTGTAACGCTTGGGGTAGTGCCTCGTTCAGCTTCAAGTCCTCACCAGGACGAACAGAAATATCAAGAGGAAGCACCCTTTTGCCATTCTTCACATGCTCACACATGAGATTGTTCAGCATGGTTGATTTCCCAATGCCTTGGGAACCACTGACCACCAAGAAGGAAGGGGTGCTCAAAGCTTCACCTTGAGGTGAATTGATGAAGTCCTTGATGTATTCCTCCTCGAGAGGCCGTGCAGGGGCGGGCTCTTTCCTTTTCAGCCTTTGCCCAGCCTTCCTCACTGCCCTGTTCATGAAGAAGCCAGGAAGGAACCTTTGAATGAGAGCTTGGAGAACCAGCACTACGACGCTCCCTGTGCTCAACAACGTCCAACCAGTTTTAACGGTCTGCGCCGGAAAAGCCCTTGCGGGCTGTGTTCGTGCATGACCGCTTGGAAGGACGAACCGGCCTGGCGCAAGCTCAACCTGCCTCACAAAGATGCATCTGCGGAATGTCGAAGAAGAAGGACAATACATCGGTTCAGTCAATTTGTGCCAAACTGGCTTTGGTATTGAAGGATGCTTGATATGCAAAACCAAACAGGAACCACAGCGCCTAACCTCAATCAATACATGAATTTGAAGCAAATAATTCGACATCTCAGAACAACAGCTTGGTAGAATTTGAACCTGAACCTACACATAGAAACTCTGACCACCTCAACAATTATCCCCTTCATTCAATCCAAACATCAACCTCAACAAAACATTTAGCAAGATAATCAAAAAGAAACCGTCAAACATTTAGATTTACAACATTGAACAAAAGCATAACAGCCTCCCACCTGACCTCCAACCTATCTTGTCCCAGTTCCCCTGTTCTACCATTTTTTTACGGGATATGCAAAACCTGGAGTGCCAAATGTTGCCAAATGGTCCTGCCAGGTAATTGATATCAAAACATATAAAAATATATAAAAATGATGTTAAAATGTAGCCACCGTGCCAGACTTCGGTCAAACAAGAATGCACCCCGTCATACCCCGGCCATTTCATATAGCGGGTATTGCTCACCGAACAGCCATTATGGGTCCAACGGCCAGGATGAGCTTTCCAGGCACTTGAATGCCCCTATTGTCTTCCAGAAAACCCGAAACTGTAAATCCTCATGGGTTTTTGTGAAGACACAACCTTGGGAACATCCTCAAAATCCCGCACAGCCCCAGCCTGCATCCGCTCGGGCCGCTCGGGCCGCTCGGGCCGCTCCGGCCGCTCCGGCCGCTCGGGCGCACTTCTCACACCCTGCGGTGCTTGCTGGCCTCCGGGCTTCCAGGCTCTTGCGAGGGCGGCATGCCGACGACTCTCCTCATAGGCACGCTTCTGGTCCCTGTGTGCATAGCAAGACCTCAGCAATGGCAACTGGGAACTCTGCAGCCGAACATCACCAATGTTCCCATCCCCAGGCGTTCCCAGGTCGTCCAAACACCAGCTCCGAATTCGCGTGAGGATCCCATCCCTGTCCCACCAAGGTTGCAGCTTTTGGTTCTCCAAACGCTTCAAAAGCCTGGAGAGCGGATGGCTGGGCGGATGTCGCCTTCAACTGAATTGGTGATACGCTGATAGGAGCCATTTAGATTCAACCCATTGGAATCAACCTGGTTCCCAGGTACTGGATCGCAATGGCAATGGTGTTTACAAACAGGCTAAGTATACAGGATACAACATGGGAAAAAAAATCAAGTACAACTTACAACTACTGGCCGGCTGATAAGTTTCAAAGTGTGTCAAAACCCAAATCATCTGCTGATTGGGAGCAATCTTCTAAAGGAGTGAATTCACATTGGAAACACGTGGAAACTACCGGGCAGGTGTGTATGATTGGTTCAACCCCCATTCATCCAGACCAGTCAGTACTGAAACCCTGTCTACCCCTGCTTGCAGCAGAGGTGCTTCTGGTTTTCGTAGTCGATTCGTTGCAGCCTCGCCAAGGGCCCAATGGTCAGCCCACATTGCGGGGGGTCAGTAGCATCATTAAGCATCGTTAGCCTTGGTAAAATAAGGAAGTAGAAATCTCAATGAATAACAATTCCTATGAATTCCTCACATTCTTAGTAATACTTTCATACATTTTACAATTTTTACAGTAATACTTTATATAATATTATATAATACTAGGTCACTAGGTACTTGGATGTACTTGGAAGGTCTAGACCTCTTTTTGCTGTAGGCCATGGGACTCCCAGGATGCGATCACTGAGTCCACACTGAGCTGTCGGACTCCTTCCGGCGCTGGTTGGTGTTAAGACCTAGGCATGGGCCCATTGAATCCGATTGATATCAATTTGTTCAGCTACTGCATCAAATCCAAAATAACGTAAAATAAAGCTATGATAGATGATCTGGGTCTGTGATTTTTGACTCCTTTAGACATTTTAGACTCTTGCACTCGTGGACTCACTCTGCTCCCCTCTCCAGGCATCCTAAGATCTGCCCGTCTGTGTTTTCTGGAAAGCTGGCAAACCCGGCTAAAAGTTCTGTGAAACTGCGAGCTTGGCTGGATGAAGGAGTGGACAACCCATGAAGCATCCATTTCTGTGCGCTACATCCCCATAAACCTCCTCCCATGTTGGCTGCTCCATTCACCAGCACTGACTGGACCGGCGAGTGAAACGCTGAAACGCTGGCGACCATCTGGGGTCTGATCGTAAGTTGAAGACAATCAAACTTGAAACATGGTTGAATCAAGTGAAGCTGGATCCACCATTCCCAGAAGTGTATATATATATATGTGTGTGTGTGCGCGCGTGTGTATTGGGTCATTAATATAATATAACTAACTATATTTGATTAATGTCAGCCCCGGCTTAATACTGCTTTGAGAATTAATGACTAGTGACTAGTGATAACCTGCGTTAAAATGGTAGCCCCACCAACTAAACAGCCCAGGGAAATTATTTGGTTTAATTATCCACGGTTTTCTAGGTCGCCATGGGTCACTGACCGCTCTCTCACTGCACCTGGTAGGTGGGTTTGGAGGTGGGGGCCTGGAGGGTAGTGGGCTGGGGTTTCGAGTGGGGTTGGTTGGGGTTGATCCGATGTGAAATGCCATGCGCTTAAAATGACTGAGGCAAGCATTTCTTACAAAATGAATCGCCCCAACCCCAACCCAGCCAAAAACAACTTTTTTTCAGCTAGAAATGACCACACATCTCTCTAACAAGATGCTCATATGTCTCGATGTTTGGAAGATTTGGGGTCATCTCCGAGAAATTGGCTCTGCTTCAACACGGAGATGATGAGTCCATCTCCAAACCATCAAAACGGATTTTGAATTCAAAAACGCCACTAAATGCCAGAAAGAACCCGACCCAACAACTGCAATATCATGCCATATCCCCAAGATTCTCCAAGTACCACAAGTTACCTTCTAGATTCTAGACTCCACAAATTTGGGGTTCCATGTTATATCTTGGATGATTTCTACATTGTTCTACCATTCCACCATATTCCACCCATTTTTAAAAGGGCCCACGCCAGCGCCTGGCTGTGCCGTGAGCGCTGTGAGCGTTGCGAGGCGGTCGAGCGCACTGACCGCACGTCATCCTGGCATTGTGGCTGGGAAAAAGCTGAAGAACAACTTGGACTTATTTCAATCATGGTGGATTTACAGTATGTAGATTATGTGGTCTATGGATTGTAATTTGTATAAAGTGATCTAATGTGATTACATAGATATAGAATGATGTAGATTGACATGTATTATAGCTGGGTATTCTGGACGTACCTTGGTTGGTTTCTGGCTAGTGGTTACCCAAAGTGTATATAAGAAAGAAAGAAAGAAAGAAAGATAGATAGACAGACAGACAGACAGACAGATAGATAGATAGATAGACCCACACGAGATGAGGGGTACTCATCAACAATACGCTGGTTGGTGGTTAAGTCGCCAATTCCGAAAAATATGAAGGTCGATTGGGAACATCATCTGAAATTATTTTTAAAGTTGGGACATGAACTTGGAGAAAAAAAAACCTTAGCTTTGATATCTTTAGCTAATTAGTTCTGTGAATGTCCATCCCGGATCAAGATCCCCCTATTCCTGTTATACTTTGGGGGTCACACCCAGAAAAAGTCATAAAATTCATAAATCGTGGGTATATTATCACTAAAAGTACTATTAAAAATGATACCCCCCATCTGGCCCAAGTGGTTTTTCCGCAAAAAAATCCTGGATTGAAGCTCCAGGCCATGTCACCACTTCGGTGGATCCCACCTCCATTCGAAGTGTGGGCGCTGACATGTTGTTTTGCAAGACGCTCTGGGCCGCCACCTGTGGTGACATGACTATGGGCTTTGAGCCGGGGACTTTACAACGATCCAAAGCCTATGATAGATACATCAACACAATTAAAATCAATCAAATACATCTACAAAATTCTACAGCTACTTTTGTACATATGCACGGAAAATGTCATTGAATGTTAATATGATGTTCATAAGCTGTTTATATATATATTTGGGTTAAATAAGTTATAAGTTATATATCACAGAAATCGCATTTAGACTAATAGGCCATTCCTCCATTGACTGAGCTGCCCGTCTGCTGTGGAGCTTCGAGGTCGGGAGCTGCCCTGGGGATGATGGTGATATCAATAGCATGAGGTCTGGGATATCAATATCCCCATTTTTGCTGCTTGGGTTCCAAGACAAATATCCAATGTGGATTCAGTATGATTCAGTATGATTCAGTGAAATGACACCACTTTTGAAATGGATTCAATGCAGATGTTGCTTGCTGATCTCATACTTTGTCTTGATGTCTTCAGTTTGTTGCTGGTGAAATTGCAATGTTCAAAAGTCACTTTCCCACTGGCAAATGCTGAGGTGTCAACCCTGCTACGACCTGAAAGCCCAGGCTGCATGGGCATCGACCACTCTGTGGGCGCCTGACAGTGCTGATACCAGCAGAGCATATTTGATCGGACAAGCATCCCGTCACCCCAGTTTTGAATACGTTGAATATCCGTCGAATACTCGTCGAGACCTTGGGGGTAAGTGTTGGATCTATTCATTGTGCGGCCCAAAAAATACGTGCAAAATTCTTCAACGGCGACCGTTTGCTGGCGTGGAATCCTTGGCAAAGCCCAAAAAAAGACTGCGAAAGGGATTCGGCGCAGCCCCAGATGCATGGTTGAAACACCTGAAAAAATCGTCACACAGCATAGCATTACAACAACACCCAAGCAAATAGAAAACATAGAAATTTGGAAACCTGGAAATTGTGGGGATAACAGCGTCTAAGTCTAAGTCTAAGTCATCTCTCTCTCTCTCCCTCTCTCTCCCCATCGCCCTCTCCTAAATCATCTATATCATCCTTTTTTTGGGTGGTTGCTCTATATATATATATTAGGTAACAACCACAAAGAATGACAAACAATAATAATAATATACGTATAATAATGATCATAAATTGCAAATTTATATAAATGGTGATGGTGATACGTTTCTATCTTTTGTTGAGGACGCATCTGGCACACGTTTTTTGTTGTTTGTTTTCTTTTGGCCCATGCTGTGTGAGATTGCTGTTTTGGGGGTACTGCAAATGCATATGTGAAAACAATGGGTTTGGGAATGCAGATTGCGAGACTGCCAGGCTGCAGGGTAAACAGGAATTGAAACACACGAGGGAATAAAGCCACCCATGCACAAGCAAACCCAACGCCTCTCCTCTTGTCAATGCTTCATTTGCATTCATGATGGTGTGTCCCTGTATCTCAGAACCAAAGCGTCCGAGACTAGAGGTAAAAAAGGACAGATTCCCCTTTCATCCACCAAAGTTCAAGAAGAATGCAAACCCGCCTCAACATGATGGAACATGACCATTAATGAGTGAATATCTGAAAATTCAACACGTCAAAATACTATGCTACAAAGTACGAGTACGTCTTTGTCGGCATGGCCGCTGGGGTTCCAAGCGACATCACGCTGATTTTCCGCCGGCTGTTGCCGATAAATGTCTGCTAGCTGCTAGTCGCTCCCAGTGGGAGATGCCAAAAGCCCTGAGGCCATGGGTTTCTGCAGCGGCCGTGTAGGTAGCTTCTTAACGTTGTGAAAGATTGCGAAGTCATGGTCACCATGTCGGTTCACTTCCTGACGTTTTGCTTTCTCAAAGAGGGTATACAAAGGAACATCAAGCTGGGTAAGCAGCCACAAGGTAAAGTCCCCCCCATCTTTGCTTTCGCCTGCATCTAGGTCTGGTTGCGTGGCGGCAAACACGATGAGGTTGGCGGCAGCCTGTCGGTCCTCTTCTTGATGGAAGGCTTGTTTGTGGGCTTCGCACAGTGCTCCAGCGTGGCAACTGTCGGCAATCACCACCAGCAGCTTACCAAAGGGGACCGCATAGCTCCGACTGAGTTCCAGAAGCTCTTGAAAAGAAATGCTTTCATCTTCGGTGACCAGCCATGTGCCAGAACCTTCCTGTCCGTGACCTGAATAATACAAAACATACACATCCAAGTCCTGGCAGAATTTGAACGCTTGCTTGACGAGGGGGTGGTTTTCCTTGTTTGGGAACCCCTTGGAGGTCTACAGTAATCTGTCTTTATGTGGTGAGTATTGTATATTATTTGTATAGTATAATTATGTATAATTGTTTGAAATTGTACGTGCCAAAACAAAGTGCGTCCTCCACCATCAGTTGAAAGCGAAGGGATCGGAGGATGGTCGCTTTGGTGATTTTTTCCAATACAACTTCTTTCTCTGAGATGCTTTTGGGCTGGCCCCGTGGAAAGGTCTTGCTCATGATGGTTTGGTTCGGCAACCTGGCTCCTCCACTCTGAAAAGCCTTTTGCACATTCAAGCAGTCGTGCAAGGCCCCAGTGAGCGGAAGGCAACTTTCGCGATCGCCGCTACCACTCCTCGTGCGATATCCCAAGCTGCTTTGCTGCTCACTCAAGTTCCCTGGTGATGAAATCACTGCCAGATGTGTTCGCAAGGCTCCACCCGACGACAGGCCATGTTGAACCAATCTCTGCAAAGACGCTCTCGCCTTCTGCACCATATCTGGCGTGGGTATTTCCCGGCATCTTTGGCAAATGTCGAAATCACACATGCTGCAGGTGAAAGTAACTCGTCCAGGCTCAATACCTCCACTGCAAGCATCACACTGAGTGTGCAGTTCCATTTCTTCTGGCTCCACAAGCTTTGCCTCCATCAGGTGATGCCCACCTGGGCAATTCCGGTTGGATGGGGCAGCACGAAGATAGACATTGCAGCGCTTCACCATACACTCTTTCAGCGTGGGAGCCATGCTTGCAGGAATCTCGAGCCTTTGTCCGGACCACAAGGGCTGCTCAACATGAGGCCCTTCTGCTGCAAGGGCTTGGATTTCTTGAAAGCGCATTCTAGACACTTGGTCGTACACTTGGGGCAGCGTCGCTGCTGTAGCACTTGGCAAATCCTGCTTTAAAGTCTTTTGCACGGAATCTTGTGCCAAATCCCGCACACCCATCACTTGTGCAGAAACACTTGGTTCGAAAGCCCAGGATTCGCCCTTGGCCGCTGCAAACATGCGCTCCCAGATGGAAGGATTGCGAATCCCTACCAAAGAATCTCTTCTGCGTGAGTCCGCTGGACTCGTCTTCCACTCCAAGAGCACCTGCTGCTGATTGATGTCAAGCACTTTTGCCAGATATCGACCTTGTCCGCCTCCCGGATGAGGAGCAGTCACCAGAGCATCCAGCTCAACACCCTCAGTGCCCAGCTGCACGGCATCTGGCAAGTTGAAGCCAGCACCTCCCAAACCACAACTTTGGATTCCCCTCAGCTTGTAGCGTGGTCCAATGATGCTCGTCATCTTAATGTCTCCGATGAAATCCACAATGTGCTCACCATCCAGGTAAAGAAGCTCGCTTGTAATGCAAGCCATGAAGAGCACACGCAAAAAGGTCTGAGGAAAACTGCCTGTTCAACTGTTCGCATAACAATTCCTTTGTCCTATCTTGGCTGTCTATGATATGGTATCTCTGGTCAATTCGTAGCGTGTACCGTGAACTTGTCATAGGTCATAGACATGATGGACTGCCGGAGGGAAAATGCGCACAATAGAAACAAAATGAATTGCAGTAGTAGTGTCAGTGACGAGGTTGTTCCTGAGGCTGCCAACTCAGCTTTGCTCAAAACATCTCAAGTTCATCCACTAAAAGTTTAATGCAACCACTTTTGGAACATCATCAGTACGCAATGAAGCACTGAAATTGCGCCATTTGTGACCCAAAACACACAACTCATCCACATTCCCTTGAACTCTTATGAAAGGACAACCCAAAGAATAGAGATCTGGTTGTTCCTGAATCCAAATGCCGGATTAGGCGCACCATAACATCATGCATGCACCAATGCACGCCAACAAATCGTTCATGTGCAAACCCTTTTCTCCAGTCGTCATCGAGCTCATCGAGAACGGACTCTTTGGTCGCGCCCTCCTTCTCAAGCACTTGAAGAACATGTTGGAACAGCGGGGGTTGCATTGCAATGGGGCCAGCCAATTTTTGCATGGCTTTTGGTGATTGGGTGTGCATTTCTCCGTTTTTTTTAGATTGCCCCCGCAGCTGCCCAGCATCACGATAGCTGGCTTTCAGCACATCCATGAATCTGTCCATCATGAAACTCCTGTCCATAGTGCCGGTGCGTGAATGTGGCAAAGATGCGAAGATCGTGGTGAGCTTTCTATAGCCTTCCCTCGCCGTCTGTGCTTCCTGATTATTTCCTTGAATCGAATTGACCAGCTGCTGCAACTTCTCCTGGTAGTCCAAATCATGGAGGATGACCTTAATCTCTGATCCTTGTGCAACTACATCGTTATCGCCTAAATGCTGTGCGCCGACGGTTATCTCCAACTGATCCGGCAGAACTTGGTCGTACTCTGGTTCGGACATCATCTTAGCCACCTCTTCCTTGAAGACTGCAAATCGGCAATTCTCCGGAGCACACACGGGAGCTGGAGGGTCAAACTCATCCCCCTGGCTCCAGCAGATTGAAACCTGGTACTGCACCGTGGCTGGTGCCCGGTGAGCATCGGGATGCTGAGGCTGAGCCATCGGGATGGCCAGCCAAACAAATACCTTGCAAAACTAGGCCATCATGAATACAAATGACAGGATCTTGGGACATTGAATAGAGCAATATGGAACAACAAAACATAGAACAATCTGAGATATCCTGCATAAAATGCCAACGCAAGTAATTGCACCATGACAATGCCAGCTGCATTATCTCTATCAAATGCTGAAATTCTGATGTCATGTTGGCGTAGTGGCTACCCTTTAGCTGCTGAGTTTGAACCCAAAATAAATGCCGTGGATCTCGCCAAACATCTGTGCTTAGTATTGATACTCCAATCTCGCCACCTGCTTTCAAGTGATGCACTTTCAAATCAGTGACCCTTGAATCTCCATCCATTTTGATGACAGAGTCACTGCTTCCACTCTTTCTGGGGGCCAATCCAAACCAACTCGGGCAAAAAAAGGGAACAATACGATGGAAGCGTTGAATCTCCCAAAGTTTTATCCATGTTCTACCCCAAAAATGGGTGGTGGTTGTTTATCCATGTGCTGTTGATCCCCCAATGAAATCCAACAACAAATGGATCAACAGCCACCAGCCACCAACCAGCGACAGCGTGGGACCTGGACGCTCGCCACGGGCTTGGCTTCCAAAGACATGGTGGAGCTGTTCGCCTTCACCACCGTGGACATGGGCTTAGCCACGTTGTGGTGGAAACTGCACCTCGAACATGCTGGCAATATTGCTGGGAAACTGATCGGGAAAATGGTGGAAAACTATGGAAACTGGAAACTGGTGGAAAAATGGTGGAAAACTAAAACTGTAGGAAAACTGATAAGGCCACCAGTTCAACATCCACATCCCCAGCTTCACATGCGAGTGAATTCTGAGCAACTGGCTGAAATCACATTTTTTTCCAATTGACCAGCGAATCAAACAGCCTTTCAACTTTCTATGGGATCTCAACCAAGCAAACATCCTGGGTTTCAGGCTTTCCTGCAGCTGTGCTGGTCGTGTGGTGCAACACCTGGCTATCCCCAAATCCAATCGGCTGATCCACATGTCAGTGCAGAAATGATCCAACAACAACCAGCAAAAAGCTAGTTGGAAAGGTTGTAAGTTACACTTTGGCATATAAAAACCTTCATTATCCATAAAAATGAAGGATTGCGCGGCTAATGTTGCTAATGTTTCAACATGTTTCAACGGTACGCATTGGGCCATGCGCCTGCCAAGTTCTACCCAAGAAGTCGTTTGAGGTGGTGTTGATGTACGCATAGCTGGCCTCAAATCCAACTGGATGCACCAGAAGCACCAGAAATCGCTGGCAGCAACTGGCTCCAAATTTGGGCAACTGGCACCCCTGGAAACCATATATGTATCATATGTATGTATATAAATGTATATGTATAATATGTATGCATCTATAAATATCTATAATCTACATTATTATATAATATAGTAGTAATATGTAGTAATATATGAAATTGCATTTTACCACCTTCATTGGTTACCTGCCCCCCGCGGTACCTTTGGAAAGGGATCGTTGAAACAGCTGAAGGCATGATCTCGCTGCGCTCGTTCCAGCCCTGCCACGGATTCAAGCAATGTGCTGTGCGTCGCAGAGTCAAAAGAAAGAAAAAGGACCATCCGATGCTCGACAGGCTATATTGATATATGGACATTTAATTGCATATTATATATATATTATCTCTCTCTCTCTCATGGATATCACTGTAACTCGACTATATATATATATACACATAGAAAATACATGCATGTATGTATGAATGTATGTATGCATGCATGCACACCTTTGTGAGGGATTTGTTGTTGATAGGGGCTGTGGCTATTGGCCAAACAGCTACTGGTTTGATCAGCACCCATCAGCATATTGGGAGCGCCGTCCTTTCTTCATGGCAGCACTATCACTACTCTGGTAGGGTGAGCAGGTGCCAGAATTTCTACATATATAAGTTTACCATACATGGGGGTTCACGTGCTTTTTACACAAAACTTGTTGTTTGCTCTTCTATTATTAATTGAATCAATCAGTGTGGAAGATCTGGAGTTGCAGAATCCTTCGTCTTCCAGTTCGGACCCTTCACGACAGATGGTTTCCAAGTCTTTCCCGGGCAGCCTTCTCTCCAGTATTTGTCTTGAAGCACCGGTGTGGCAGTGGAGTGCTGATAGTTTGCCACCTCACATCTTCATCAGGCGCCGGCGGCGCCGGCTGGAAAGCATCAGAGACCCAAAAGGGGTTGATTCTGACTGGCCAAATGCCAAACCAGTTTTTGCCAAATGCCCAGGTCTTCAATTGTGATGAATGCCCAGCTGACCTATTCTCACAAAGCCAAGTTACCCCCACGCGCGCCATGCCGTGTTTGGGCCTTGCAAGGGCTCATGGCTGTAGGGTGATTCCAGAAGTTGCAGGGGGTTCACCACCAAAAGATCAAAAATGAATCATCAAATATCGTCGAAGATCATTTCATATCGTCAAGTATCATCAAATATCATCAGCTGGTGGGAATATTCTGACCCAAAAATCTTCAACACCCATGTGACCCCAGAAGCTCCCCGCACCTGCGCCGCAGGGGACGCGCCGGGATCCGGTCGGCCGTCTTTTGAGCCACAAGGTCTATGTGCGCAGGCAGGGGATGATGGCCCACCGGTATGCCGCAACCGTCCACAAGTAACCCCTTCTGCAATATCCTGTCTACTTATGAGTTTCTAATGCTGATGAAGTACCCAGGAACAGCTTTTGAAGGTCAAGCTGGAAAATTCAACAGTCAACAACTTGATACAAAAAACAGCCGCAGAACCAAGGTTGGCGAGCAGCAAAATTTATGTCCCATTGTCCCAAAATTAAAAATTGATTACATGTGCCAGTTTTACCAAGCAGAACGCAAGTGGAGCAACCCATCCCCATCGTGGCACCAATGGCACCACCAGTGCCCCTGGATGCCGCACTCATTGGTCCTTTCCGCTCCAACACTGAGAGGGAAGGCGGTCTCGCCTTGGGGCAAACTTTATCGAAAACCAATCCGTTCCAACCAAACCTCCAATGGTTTCTTCATGTCATATCCACATGTCCAACTGGACCGTCCAACCTCAACATGATCTTCCAAAAAACATGTTTGGAAGCGTAGATTTCAGGGCCTAATCCCCAAAAGCGTAGATTTCATGCCCTTGTGAGTTTCGTGCCCAGGGCTCAGGGTCTTGGAGAAGCGAAGGGTTAACCATCGACCAAACACTGGGAGAATAACAATAAGTCACCCTAATCCTCACATGCCATGCTTCCTCTATATCCCTACAAATGGTTGGATTTGTATGGATTTGTTGGGTTGTTTGCCAGAAACTGTACTGGAAACTTCACGAAACCATGCTGTTGACCATTCATCCCATCTTGTGGGCTCACAGCTTCGGCCCCAACCATCTCTCGAGCGATGTTTTCAATCATCTTGATATCGCTCACGGCGGCCTCCGCCTATGGTGCTCTTGGTTTGATCATTTGAAGTGAACGGTAAAATTCTGCAGGAGACCCTCCTATGGCCTTTATATTATATACACGATCTTGTGTAATAGCAACATTCTGCGAGATATGTACTAGCACATACAGTATCGTCAATGTACCTGTTTCAAGCCTGGTTATGCTTTATTTTGTCCATCAATTCCAGCAGCCAACCAAGTGAGGCCTTGTTTCAAGTGTTTACAAAGTCTAAAGCCAAACAAATATTCTGAAGTTGAGATTTAAGATTTGGAGAACCCCCCAGCCATCGAGTATAGGATTCATGTGGATCTGTTATAAGTCGATCGCTGGGCCTGCGCTTCACGTCGGGCCTGGAAGATCATTTCTGATTGTCAGCTCGGGCATATTCAGGTGCTTTGACCACTGGCAACATGGCTGACTTTAGCATCTAAGCTCTGCTGCAGCTCAAAATCACTAATTTTGGTCAAACCCATGCCAGTGAAATCGCCAGTCTTAATGGCTAAGTCCCCATTTGCAAACGAATTTCCCATCCCTGCCCAACCCAACGGGATTCCCACAGATGTTCCTGATATGTGTTCCATCTATGTTCATAAATTTCCTGTAGATTCCCCATAATTATGCTATGTCACATGTATTTTCCATAGGAATTCTATGGATCCCATCCATTTCACCCCTGGAGCCCCAGGCCACTCGGGCCGCAGGAACTCGGGGAGGTCTCAGCATGGCCTGCGGCTCAACACCATTCATAGATTTGGCATATGTATGCATGATATATATGATATATATATATGTGTATATATATGTGTGTATGGTGTATACATATATATATGTGTGTGTGGATGGTGTATAATGGTGTATATATGTGGTGTATGTAAATATATATATATATATGGTGTAAATAAATAGATATATGTATATATATATATATATGTGTATATTTGGTGTAAATATATACGTATATATGTATATACACGGATGGTGTATATATTGTCAATATCTGGTATATGTACATCATATGTGTATATATACTCAAAGATATATATATATATCAAATATATCATATATATATATATATATATCACAGGTAAATAAATATCATATATATATATATATCGTTTATATATCATATATATATATATATAATAAATATATCATGTTTATAAATATCTATATATATCATATATATATATCATATTTATATATATATATATCATATATATATATCATATATATCATATATATATATCATATATATATCATATATATATATCATATTTATATATATATATCATATTTATATATCGTATATATATATATATGATATATATATATATATCTTATATATATATCATATTTATATATCGTATATATATCATATTTATATATCATATATATCATATATGATAATATCAGATATATAATATATATCATATATATCATATCTATCAAATATATATATATCATAATATATATATATCATATATCATATATCATATGTATCATATATATATATCATTTAAATATCATATTCATTGTATATATCGTATATATCGTGTATATTTTCATGTATATATATATACTATTTTTATTACTATTATTATTCATATAAATATATCATATTTATCTCATATTTATTGTATATATCATATATATCACATATATCACATTTATCATATATATCATTTTTATAAGTCATGTATATCATAAATGATATATATATATATAAATATATATATTACATATATCATATATATATATATCACAGATAAATATATATCATATATATGTATCATTTATATATCACATATATATATATCATATATACCATATGTATCATATATATATATATTACTTTTTTATTTATTATATACATCATATATATATATTTATTATATACATCATATATATATATATCATATACAGATATAATATATATATATATAAATATATATCATCACATATATATATATTATCACATATATATATATTATCACATATTTATATATATATACAATATATATATATATATACAATATATATATACAGTTGGCTCTCAATTAGCAACCCCATTAATGATCAAACAGTGTACGACATTCCAGCCACACAGAATATCTGTGTATATATACTGTGAATATATGCGCATTTGTGTGTGTGTGAACCAAAGTGCCAAAATCTTCCCCTACCCTTTGACCAAATGGTCCTAGTTGAATCTTCAAACATCCTGCAAAGCCATGCACCTTCGGAGGGCCCGAGTCGATCGTAGCCTTGACATGTGCCTGGAACAGTTGGGCTCTTTGGAAAGCTGGTCTCAGCCAACCGGGGTGCTTCAAAATAGGAAAACAAGAGGAATTCACTCGTGCCTTCAACCCGTCTAGATGAAGATCCAAATCATTCCATTTCCGAGATGAAGAGAAAAGCAAATAATTGATGCGACTATTGCTCTCATGTTCCTCCCTGTGCATGTCTCTATGCCAAACAGAGCAACCCGTGTCAGTTTGTTGAATGGTGGTCAGTCAAAGTATAAGTGCTGATTTCCCATCTTGTTGGCAACATGGACACTGGACACGAGCACTAGTCTGCCCTTGTACGTTTCCTCCAAAGCCAGCTTCTACAGCACCACTTTGGTTTGTCACTGGAATGAGGCAAATATCACCAAGCAAGGGGCCACAAGGGCAGCCAAAGCAATGCGCGAGGAAATAGTGTATCGCGCACATGCATCTTAAAAAAATAAAAAAAATACTAAATACTATACCAGTAGTACCGCACAAGGCGGTGGCGGAAGTTTCGAAAATAGGAAACCTATAGGAGAGGTTGGTTGTTGTGAATCAGGGGTGGCAGAGCGAAGCCACTGATGGACTGAAAGGTGCTTGATCTCTCTCACTCTTTCTCTTTCTCTGACTATCTACCTACCTACCTATCTATTTTCTATGTATCTATCTATCTATCGATCTATCTATCTATCTATCTCTCTCTCTCTCTCTCCCTCTCTCTTTCATCTAATTGCCCTATCTATCTATCTATCTATCTTTCTTTCTTTCTTTCTATCTATCTATCTTGCTATCTATCTATCTATCTATCTCTCTCTCTCTCTTTCATCTGTCTATCTGTCTAGCTGTCTACCTGTCTATCTGTCTATCTATCTGTCTATCTGTCTACCTGTCTATCTGTGGTGCAGTGTCATTCAGTGTAATGTAGCGTAGTGTAGTGTAGTGTAGTGGAGTGTAGTGGAATGTAGTGTAGTGTAGTGTACTGTTGTGTAGTGTAGTGTAATTTAGTGTAATGGAGTGTAGTGGAGTATAGTTGTGTAGTCGTAGTTGTAGTTGTAGTGTGCTGGATGGAGTGTAGTGGGGTGTAATGTAGTGAAGTGTAGTGGAAGGTAGTGTAGTGTAGTGTAATGTAGTGTAGTGGAGTGTAGTGTAGTGTAATGTAGTGTAGTGTAATTTAGTGTAGTGGAGTGTAGTGGAGTGTAGTGGAGTGTAGTTGTGTAGTTCTGTAGTTGTAGTTGTAGTGTTGTGGAGTGTAGTGTAGTGTAATGTACTGTAGTGTAGTGGAGTGTATAGTGTAGTGTAATGTAGTGTAGTGGAGTGTATAAGTGTAGTGTAATGTAGTGTAGTGTAATGTGGTGTAGTGTAGTGTAATTTAGTGTAGTGGAGTATAGTGGAGTGTAGTGGAGTGTAGTGGAGTGTAGTGGAGTGTAGTTGTGTAGTTCTGTAGTTGTAGTTGTAGTGTTGTGGAGTGTAGTTTAGTGTAATGTACTGTAGTGTAGTGGAGTGTATAGTGTAGTGTAGTGACCCGAAGCGAAGCGAAGCGAAGCGAAGCGATGGCGACATCTGAACCACCAAAAGTGGTCCGAACCCCTAGTGTTTTGAACATGTTGACTTCGAAATGTGCTTCGCGCCACAACGGGATGCACTTTTTCGACATCTCAACTTCCAAAAGTGGTCCGCACCCCTAGTGCTTTGTACATTTTGACTTCGAAATGTGCTTCGCGCCACAACGGCGTGCAGTTTTTCGACATCGCAACTGCCAAAAGTGGTCCGCACCCCTAGTGCTTTGTACATTTTGACTTCGAAATGTGCTTCGCGCCACAACGGCGTGCACTTTTTCGACATCGCAACTGCCAAAAGTGGTCCGCACCCCTAGTGCTTTGTACATTTTGACTTCGAAATGTGCTTCGCACCACAACGGCGTGCACTTTTTCGACAGCGCAACTGCCAAAAGTGGTCCGAACGTGGTGTGTTTTGTACATTTTGACTTGGAAATGTGCTTCGCGCCACAACGGCGTGCAATTTTTCATCTCTCATCTGGCCAGCTAGCTCCGCACCCGCTGCTTTAGCGAGCCTACTTTTCGACCCTCCGGAGCCACAAATCATTGGAAACACAGTGAATCGCGACTTTCCTACCTTTTCGCGCATCTTACTCTTTCTCTTCTACTCTTCTCTCTTCTAATCTTTCTCTTCTCTCTGCCTCTTCCCTGCTCTGCTTTTCATCTGTCCATATTGTCGGAAGTTTGACTTCTAAACTTCCTTCGGCTATAGAATATATATATAATTATATATAACACAGTAGTATCATAACTTACATAAGCCTTCAGAAATCACCACAAGTACCAGACGGAGAACCACCAAACCCACAATATTCCACATGGTTGGCTATTGATAGTACTACTGTAACTTGTCCGTTTTGGTGGGTGAACAATGCCGCATCCCCTGAGGTCAAGCACTCTCGGCTCGTACCTCTGTTGTTTGTGGTTGGATAAGACTCTCAAATGTTAGGAAAAACTATGAACCTGTGATAAATCCAGCATCAAGGTCACGCGTACAGTAAAGCGCGAAACTCATGCCTAAGTCATGCCTGTGTGCTGAAAATCTGCTTTCCCCCATCTAAATGCTGTTTCCAGGAAGTCATGCCTATGTCATGCCTGCAACCCACCTCAGCATCTAAATGTCATACCAGTAGTACCTTGCCCAAGTGCATACTTCCATGTCAACTTGCCCAAGTTGCTTTGTATAGCAAAAAAAACACGTGGAGGGCGACACAGGGCCAGTGACACGACCTCCAGACCCAACTGGGGCACCGATGATCATTTTGGGGCATGTGAGAGCCCTGGCGGGGTGCTGTGAAGTTGGGAACGAATGGGAATGAGGGACGTCTAATGATGTCTATATTTGTGTGATTTTGATGCCTAAGTCTAAGTGCATTCACATGTCAAACCATGTCCACCATCAGCATCAGCATCATCATCATCATCATCATCATCATCATCGTTGTTGTTGAATTCGTCGTCATCATCATGATCATGAGGTCAACTCGTTCAAGACCTGGCGCACACACCATCTGCATCCAAATCTGTTCACAGCCCATCTTGCCAGCTGCTGAAATCATGCAAGGAGGTCTGACAGAAGGTTTATCATCGAAAGGAATGGGGAGAAATGCAACCAGCATGGGTTGGAAAAAACGAAAAACGTCTTTGCAAACATAATTAAGCTCATAAAAGCTTCAACCACCATGCGAATGCAACCGACATACAAGTAGATGGGGCTTGACAAAAAACTCATATACAAACAACATCTAATAGCGGTTGGATAAAACCAATTGAATACCAATGGCCTATGACTAAGAAATCTAAGCCGATCTGTGTTCCCTAGGGGGTTCCCAACGCCTGTCGCCCCAGAGAAGCACTGCGCGCATTCGTGGGCCCAGTCGAGCAAACACGCTGCGGCGCAAACAGCATCTGTCGTGACTAAATCATCTAAATCACAGTATTGTGTGGTAGACAGTGCAAGTATTTTATATATATGTATATATACAATGTGTTACCATATCGTGCGTGTGTGAACCACAAGCCAGTTCATGGCTATTCTTTGCTCAGACTTGCTAGTTCGCCTCGACTTCCATCCCACAGCCATCGTCCAGCTGCCACGTCTTTTTTCAGATGAAACGACGTCTGTGGCTGGGTGCCAAATGACGAAAAGACTCATCAGCCCCAAAGCCAAACCATATGGAAGCGTCAAATATCTCATTATATCCCATTATGAGTACATCCTTGGAATATCTTGGGAGGGTCCTTTTCCTTGATGTCACATAACCCATTTGGCACCCATTGACTATGCTGAAACAGCTGTGCAGCCATGGTCGTGCGTCGCGGAGGCTGAATGGGAATCAAACATGGCAATGGAGGATCCCCCATTGATAGCTGATTTTCCCATTTTAACCTCCATTTATAAGGGATTTCCCAGCCAGCCATGTTTGATTACCAGAGGCTAATCATCATTAATCACGACTATTCACCAATGTTTTTTTTATTCACCATCATTAACCATTATCAATAATAAATTAATGATAAATTAATGATTATTTCTATGATTCATTAATGAATATTAACCACAATAATGAATAATGGTTAATTCACTAATGGTTACTATTCATTAATCACTAATATATTAATAAATATTAGCCACAAAAAAAATTCACCAATCCACCGCTCCGTTGGATCCACTGGCCCTTCCACCGCTCCCAACAACTTCCACGCGATTGGGGCGTCATTTCTGTTGTATGCTCCACTGCCTTGGATTCGCGGCTGAGCCATGGCACCTCCCAAATAAACACATGGAGGGTTAGTACTATATATATATGTACATATTAATTATTATGCTTATTTGCTTGTATGTTTGTATGTCAGATTTTATTCTATTATAGTATAGCATATTATATTATATTAGGTTATCTAATATTATATCATAGTATACTATATGAGTTTCAATTATATATGTATATATATTATACTATACTATACTATACTATATTCAATTATATTGTACTATATATACTATGCTATATTGTATTCTACTATATTGTATTATACTATATTATATAGTATTGTATTATATTATATATTATGTTACGTTATGTTATGGTATATTGTATTATATGAAAAATCATATCATATGTATATATATATGCATGCATTTATATTTACATATAATATATATATATGCCACAAGGCCTGGGGTTTTCACAGATACCATGGAAATGCAATCCCAAAATCTAAGCCATGTTATCGACTCTTTGAAGAGCGGAAACCACCCTGGCTTGGCAACCCCCTTGGCCCCTGCTTGTGATCAGATATGTTTGCCGTTACTACCCACATCGTACACTCTATTTACTTCATTTATTGATAATTACATTGATGCATATGAATACATATGATACATTTGCATGCACATATTCTAAGAATATCTCCTATATAATATTATATAATTATATTATATAGTTCTTGCTGGTCACAGGCCAATTCTGCTCATTCGTTGTTGATCCTTGTCTCCACTATCTGCCTTTTTGGCTGGTTCAATCCCCAGTTGCCTGTTGTTGCAACCATCTCAAAAGGCAATTCCATGATGAAGACCAAAAATGACCAAAATACTTGCCTATAGTTGCAACTATGAAATTACCTCCTATCCCCAAACATGTATGGGCACTGGATGACACTGGGGTGTTTTATCTCTCTCTCTCTCTGTCATGTTTAAGGATGACTATTTTTAAATACTGCTTGTTTAACACCCAACTGCACCTCCAACAACACCTGGTCTTTCCGGTCATCCGGGTCCTATCGGGTCCCGCACTTCAAACTCCACTGCCTCGCAGGACTGCACGCCATGTGAAGAGATTTCGCAACAACATTGACGGGTACATTGTAGATGTTTAACCGTTTAACCAACACAAAATTTCTTTTGTGCAAGAAACAGGTTGATCAATTGACCAATGAAAGACGGGATCTTTGACAAACAAACATGAATCTTTCGGCCAGAAAAAAATGGTAGAATTGTGGGCAAAAGTTGTCTATCATCATGTAAGTATAAGAATAATATAATATATATATGTGTGTGTGTGTGAATATACTTATATATATATATATGATGCGTGTGTGTGTGTGTCTGTGTGAATGTGTGCACCCACATAATTAATACTATAAACGTACTGTGTACACATATCTTTGCGGGGGCAAGCCGATCGCAACCACGGTCAGTAACTCCCTTATTTCTGCGGTCATCCTGCTGAGCCAGGGGGCTCGAGGAGGTAAAGGAGGTACAGAAACAAAGCCAAACACACCTGAGCCGCGTGGCGACAAGTGATTCGAAACCTCGAAACCTATCATCGATTTACACTGCTGGACATATCGCACATGGATCAAAAATAGTTTCGTAACCCAGTGGTGTTCATACGTGTGACGTCTATGGGGGCTGATGGGGCCTGAGCGCAAACCCATGGAACACGCACATGGAACCGGTGGTGATGTGTACACTCTACAGACTCTACAGATCTTCAGTAATTACGTAAATGATCTGCCGTCAGCAGTGATGGACTGGGAGATGCTGCCAGCAAACAAGGAAAGACATCACCAGCACCGTGCCAGCTACGCTCCTATAATCTAAATCTAACATGACACTCAAAATCTCGTGTGGAATGGTGGGAATGATCCATAAAGAAATCGAAACTCGATGAAGGTTGGTTCAGCATAAACAATAGATTTTCCATGATTTTCTATCCCGAGGTTCGATTACCAAAGAGCTTCCCATGGATGGCTAAGGCAGCTCCCACACCAGGCCCGCGCACCACAACAGCTGCGCCAATGAATAGGTTAGGGGAGGCCTTGGGAAGTGTCTGCTCCAAACGGATGTTCCATGATGTTCCATTTTGGATCACCTGTGGAGACCTGGCTCTGACATTTCTGAATCCCTGTGGCCCAGACCCGACATGCCCCATCTCTCTGCTCAATTCCCAATTCCTTTTGTTGCACTCAACCGCGGCCAGAGGATTTCCAAAGTGCTTCCCGCATCCCTTAAGGTCAAGACCAGCTTGTTGCTAAGCTTCCCGTCCTCCTGCTCTTGCTTGTCCTTCAGCAGGGATGCCCATGGGATGCCCACAAATGGCCCTTGGTGCAGATGCCCTGAACATCCCTAAACCATCCTAAACCCTATATAGAATTGATGGACACGATTCGATCTTCGAATCAGGCAGACCGTGGCGGAATGGAGTCATGGACTGCCACTGGGTCTTGTGGCTCGCCATTCTTTCAAGTCCCAGCATGGCTTGTATCCTGCCATGTTCTGCATCCCCTGAGGTTCAACCAAATCCGCCGCAGTTTTTCGAAGATTGCCCCGCACATAATGTTACAAACGGCTTTCTGATGTCGCCGATGTCACCTTGCAGTGGCCTGACCCATGCTGCGCAGTCAGAGCATGCCAGAATCCCTGCATACTCAGGAGCCGGAAACCCCATTTACCGGTATGCAAACATGGAATGACACGTCTCCGCTGCATCCAGGCGGACCACCGACCAATCAGAAAATTATTTGCCTTTTAAGTTGGAGGATTGAAAACAGCCACCTGTCTACTGGCGTTCAAATGTAATCAGGCACCAGCACGAAACCTGCAAGGTCCCAGCTGGTTGCAGCGTGCCAGCAGGCCAACAATATTGCCAATGCACTCAGTGGACTCTAGTCCTTTTCGACAGCCGCTAGGGCTATCATCGCCATTCGAATTCCTCTCGACCCTGGAACTTGGAAACCTCAAGAAATGAACAAAGACTTCAACACATATCTGGCACAAATGACTTGAAAAACGTGGAAAAAACAATTGGCCTACATAGTTCACTGCATTCTATTTTTTGTCGGTCTCATTTGTTCTGGCTGAATTATGATAATAGATTAATAATTAATAGTTCACTCACCTGAAAATAGTTGAAAAAGCCATTTGATCCCCTTACTAACCATCATTCCTGTGACATCACAGTGAGGTCATTTAAAATTATAACTCATCCAGATTTTATGTATATATTTATGTATTTACTCTAGTTTTACTGTATGTATGTATGTGTGTGTAATACCATATCAGATATAATATGCATTCTGATGTCTAAGCGGCATGTGCCCTATCGCATTTCATGGTGTTAACATGTGTTTGCCCATGGTTTAGGCAGCCAGTCACCCTTGAGAAAACAAGTCCCTTCCGCGAGTTCATTGCCACGCCAGGACCTGGATCAGGTCTACTCTCGGGGACTGAGTCACAGCAAATGGGTATGGGCCCTACGGCCCTACGGGTCAAAAAGTCAATCATAGTCAATCACACAGCCATTCCAAAGAGCAAATTGGCTGCTGATCTTTCTCTTTGGGAAACCATGATAAACATTGATAAACCATGATGTGTTGTTTGAAGGTACCCATTTTGGAGATCTTGGGACCATACCCGAATCTTCCATCAGTCCCAGCTGGTTTCCCAGCTGTCTGCATTTCTCTGGGCAAACGAATTCGCCGCGCCACGCAAGGCACAGCCGCCCCAGTGCAGGGCCAAAGATCGACAGGATTTGATGCCTGGCCTCTGAAACTCCACAAATTTCTCAAAGAAAGCACTGCAATGCTACACACATGAAAAAAATGTTGGGAGGGGCGTCTCCGGTAGCCAGAGATAGCCAGAGTGTCAACGTTTCATCTTACAAAGTTCGAACTAGTGACGTAGTGTTCCATAGGCATTTCTATGCCATAGTGCTTTGCTGTGCATTTCGATTGCCTGCTCGACTGCTCACATCTGCTGGCACTCGCTGTCCTTCCTGTGGCAACCAGGTTGGATCACGGAGGTCCGTCTGGTGGCAGCCCCGCTATTCATTTTGTTGTTGCAGCTGTACACAGCTGTACCATGTTGATAGCACAGCTGTTACATGTCGAAACACAGCATCTTCATCATACATCATCATACCATAGCCGCCATAGCCCCACATCAAGCTCAAGCACCTCATTTAAACCTGAAAAGAGGCACTGTAAACCCATGTGAACCCCTTTAACGGATTTCAACGGTGGCTGCCAAACTGGCCTTGATCGAAGCATACGAGAAGGAGCAGCTGTGCTGCGGAATGGCCTTGGCAGTGACCAAACATGAGGCTAAACCTTGGGGATTAACGAATAAACTGCCAATATAGTGAATATGGTGATGTAGTCATGAAAAAATTGGGTTTATATAACAATATAAAATCAACAATCATGAGGACATATCGGGACCCAAGCCACAAACACGAAAATCGTTTACAGTAACCAGCAAAAATGGTAATGGGACCCAAGACATTTCCAAACACCTGTCAAAATGGCAGCTGAAGTTGATGCGACCATTTGATTTCCAATCTGTGGATGTGTATAACCAGTTTGAAGCCGCATGCATAATACAATTATACAATCAGTATATGCGTGTATATATATATATATACATAGAGAGAGAGAGAGAGGCAGAGAGAGCGAGAGAGAAACATCTATCATGCTGGCGATGCTGGTGGGTAAATTGCTATTCCAACTCTTGAGAAATCCTAGGTTTTATGAGCCTTTATAGAAGCGGCACAACCCTCTGTAAACAACCATCATTGGTGGTTGGGGTCCATGGTCCATTGGTGCCACAATGTTGATAATGATTGCCCTCCGGTAATCAAACATGGCAATGGAACATCACCCATTTGTAGATGATGTTCCCATTGAAACCCCCGTTTATGATGGACTTCCCATTGCCACGTTTGATGACACCCGAGGGCAATCATAATGGTAAATGCGCATTGACATTCCCAACAAATGGCACTCCGGATGCGGCACTAGTAACGCCAAAGGCCAAATCCATCAACCCCTACAAATCAAGTCCATCGTGTCCCTTGTATTTCCTTGTCATTTCTAAGACTTGATTGACCAATGTGTTCACTATTTCATCATTTGTCTTGCCAATTTTTGGCATACGAGTACCTTTCTACCATCATCCTGCAAAAAGGCTCCTAAACTGTCAATGAAATGGGAGGAAACTCCACAGGAAACCATGGATTCTCCATGATCCTCCCATGAAATATAGGGCCGTTCCTGTAAATGTTCCCTTAAACCAATCCATCCACCATGGAGAGCGGAGACACCTCACCTCAACCCCAGCAACCCCACCTCGCCAGGTTCGCAGGATGCGAGCGCTCCTGCGAGGACAGGTTCATGCCATGTTGGTGATAGAATGGGGATTCATGGTGATTAATAAAGGGGATATATGATATATACAGTGTATATATATATACATAATGGGGATATGATATAATGTCACCCAACAGTCCATCTCCAGTATCACCGGACATGTGTGGTATAACCCTCCAAACTTGAAGGTCTATTGTTTGGTTTACACCATTACAAGAAGTGGGATTGTTATCCCAACCCATTAGGCCGCACAGCACGGATCATATCGGAAAATCAGTGCCGCTGCCTGCAGCCCAGGAGCTCTTGATCTGGAATCAAATGCCTGGCAGCTTCTGAAAGTAGAACCATGTAGAACCACAAAAACTTCATGGCAGACCAGCAATCATCAAAATGCCAAACCAACCTGCTATCTGCGCTGATCAAATACCACCATGACGGGAACGTCTTTAGATGATCATCATCGCGGTTTGTAAGTGCACAACAACCTTGCGAGTCTCTTGACCTAGCCGTAGAACGCTATGCCCGTGTCTAGCTCCCCAAATTACTGCTACATCAAACGGGCAATGGCAATCCCAAATTAACAACCCCTACTCGTGAATTTGAAAATGGAACCGGCAAAAAGTGAAAAAAACGCGCACACACACGCACACACACATATATATATATATAGATACATATATACATGTACAAAATTCCATTGAATATTGAACCGAATTACAGTAAAAAGCAATACTTCAGGTTTTAAACGTCAGTACCCTACACTGACGATCACACGTGTGAAACAAGTTACCAAAGCCTATGCTACATTGAGGTCAGCATATCAATCAATATATCCCCCTGATAGCCCAGGCCTTCAGCCGTTCCATCGACACGGCCTTTTTATTCGGCAAGGCGGCTGCCTGAAAATGAAGAACAGCACCAAAGTATCCCGAAATCACATCAAATCACCGCATTTGGTGGGATAGATTGAGACTTTGATGACAATTGGATCCAATGATTCCGCCCCATTCCATCCCCCAGGGGGAAACACGGACATCTTTTTGGGGATCATCACCCTGGGTGTCGCCTCATGTGCGGCTTGATCATCCTCCTTTCGGCAAGTTGCAATGCGTGATACCCACTGATGATGTTACGTGTACCTTTATTATCATGTAGTAGCTGCGACCTCGAGTTTGCCTCGCCAGGTTGGTCAAAAGAGATATATGGACAAAACCCCATAGTTGGGGGACCCTTATATAGGCATCACAATACTATAGAAGCACTGCTCATTCAGCCTCTCCTCCACAGCTTCATTGGTGAAGTGGTGCCTCAAATGGCATGAATTTACACTCTAGAGTCAATGACGTACAAATCAAATGGTGGGTGTTCTCTATCTAAAGCAGAGTCCAGATAAGAATATGCAGTGTAAAAATTTGCACAGGAAGGGTATCACATGGTGGTACCACACACGGGAAATCTCTGGACATCGGCACGGTGCTTACAGGTAAAACAACCCTGGTCTTGAGCGTCTTGACATATCGTGATGCCGAAACCAAGAAAAGAACGATCTTACTGCTTAATCAGTTTGGCCATTCAGCTGAAATCATGGCCGACCTTAGATCCCCTACAAAAAAATAAAAATCTTTAGCTGGTTAGTACATGTTAGTATACATTCCCAGTAGCAACAGGTTGAAATGATTGGAATCACCAAACCTCTATCTATTCAAGGCTTCAAGGCCTAGGCTTCCCATGGGTTCCCATGGGTTCCCATGGGTTCCCATGGGTTCCCATGGGTTCCCACCAACGAACCACCAGGTAGTACCCTGGAACTGCCCGAAAGCCGGGCTTCGGCCTGGTGGTGGCAACGCTGCCTCAGGGATGCCAAAAATGAGATTTGCAGGGTACATGTCCAATATGTACAGTGTATTTAATTGCAATTAATGGCATTTATACCGGTTATTATCTATCTGATAATCTAAACTAATTTAATCTAATCTAATCTAATCAATCTATCATTATCCATATACCTACCCAAAGCTATTTACATTTATTTATATATATATATTTATTTATTTATTTATCGGCGTATTAAGAAAACTTTTATGTACATATGCATATGTATGTAAATATATATGTAAATATGTAAATATATATATATATATATATAATTATTTATTTGTTTATATGTTTACATATATATATATATATATTTGCATGTGTGTATATATGTATGTATGAAAATATGTATGCATGTATATATATATATATGTATATATATGTGTGTGTGTGCGTGTATATTTATATACGTATATATTTACATATATATATATATTTATTTATTTATGTAAACACCAAAATGTTATATTATATATACGTATTGTTTATGTAGTACATATGTATATATATATATATGTATACATATGTGTATATAATATATATATAGATATATATATATATATGCTCAAGCACCGAAAGCTGCTCAGCTCATGCAACCCTGGGAAGCAAGCCTCTTTTGCTTGGAAATCTGCATTTGCAGCTAATCATTGCTAATCTAGAATATGAGTGTCAAACAAACTATAAGCAGTACTAAGCACACCCATCAGAACTAACACTGAGCCTGCGCCCTACATAAGCACTGAAGCTTTGAAGACTCAATGGCAAGGTCACCCGCTCCAGGCTTTTGTTAAACTTCCATCCCAAATTCAAGCTTTGAAGACTTGATGGCAATGTCACCTGAATCTATGGCCAAAGCTCAAGTTTTGAAGACTCGGCGGCAAAGTCACCCGCTCCAGGCTTTCGTTGAATACATTGCCAAAACTCAAGTTTTGAAGGCTCGATGGCAATGTCACCTGCTCTAGGCTTTGGTTGAAGTCATCGCCAAAACTCAAGCTTTGAAGACCCGGCGGCAAGGTCACCCGCTCCAGGCTTTGGTTGAAATCATTGCCAAAACTCAAGCTTTGAAGGCTCGATGGCAAGGTCACCCGCTCCAGGCTTTCGTTGAATACATTGCCAAAACTCAAGCTTTGAAGACTTGATGGCAAGGTCACCCGCTCCAGGCTTTGGTTAAACTTCCATCCCAAACTCAAGCCTTGAAGACTTGATGGCAATGTCACCTGCTCTAGGCTTTGGTTTAATCCATGGCCAAAACTCAAGCTTTGAAGACTCGGCGGCAAAGTCACTCGCTCTAGGCTTTGGATCTGACATCGCCCAAACTCAAGCGTTGAAGGCTCGATGGCAAGGTCACACGCTCCAGGCTTTGGTTGAAATCGAAGCCAAAACTCAAGTTTTGAAGGCTCGATGGCAATGTCACCTGCTCTAGGCTTTGGTTGAAGTAATTGGAAAAAGTCCATCTGGCAAGGCTTTGGGGAAATGATGTAAATACTCTCCGCTCGTTGCTCTGTCAATCTTTGTTACACCTTGTAGCACAAATTCTCTCTCGCAAGTCGGGAGCCCACAGACATAACACCATGCAGTGTACACATTTGTTGGTGTGTAAGTGCAGGACAGCATTGCCGATTTTCCAACAATCCCTTGCTCTCCCAAGGTTTGATCCAGCGTCAGCTTTGCATTCACATGATGCACGGCAAGCTTTGCGCCTGGCTTGCGTGGAAGCTTCTCCGACAGCAACCTCCGAAGGTCATACCCAAGCATAGAGCGAGGGACACTTAGTGTCACTCATTCTCCAGTCAAGCACAGCACCTGAAGATTGACCTTGTCAGCTTCATCTGCTGCACCTTCGTCAGCAGATGGATCCACATAACCATGTTGCCACCCGGCATTGGTAAACACTTGCACACTTCTCACTACTGGACAAAGCCGAAAGATCTTCACAAAAATAGAAAATGTCGCGTTTAAAAGCAGTGTTCCTATCAAAATAGCTAGAAATAAAATTGGCTATATCATAATGTATCGCATTTGTATGCATGCTGGGCAAACCTAGTCCATACCCAAGCATGATGTAAATACCAACACAAAATGCTCAACGTAGGTTCTGGTGAGCGGGCAACCACATATGATATAATATCAAATAATAATTAAATAGTGTATATATATATATACATTACATGTGTGTATATATATATTGTATATGTATATATATATATACATTTGCAAATAAGTATACATAAGTATATATATATATGTATATATATAGATATGTAAATGTGTATATATGTATATTTATGTATGTATGTATGTATGCATGCATGCATGGATGGATGTATGTATGGATGTATGGATGTATGTATGTATGATTATGTATGATTATGTATGTATGATTATGTATGTATGACTAAATATGATTATGTATGTATGATTATGTATGTATTATTAAATATGATTATGTATGTATGTATGTATGTATGTATGTATGTATATATGTATGTATGTATGTATGTATGTATGTATGTATGTATGTATGGTATGGTATGGTATGGTATGGTATGGTATGGTATTGTATTGTATTGTATGTATTGTATGTATTGTATGTATTGTATGTATTGTATCTATTGTATGTATTGTACATGTATTGCATGTATTGCATGTATTGCATGTATTGCATGTATTGCATGTATTGCATGTATTGCATGTATTGCATGTATTGCATGTATTGCATGTATTGCATGTATTGCATGTATTGCATGTATTGCATGTATTGCATGTATTGGATGTATTGCATGTATTGCATGTATTGCATGTATTGCATGTATTGCATGTATTGCATGTATTGTATGTATTGTATGTATTGTATGTATTGTATGTATTGTATGTATTGTATGTATTGTATGTATTGTATGTATTGTATGTATTGTACGTATTGTACGTATTGTACGTATTGTACGTATTGTACGTATTGTATGTATTGTATGTATTGTATGTATTGTATGTATTGTATGTATTGTATGTATTGTATGTATTGTATGTATTGTATGTATTGTATGTATTGTATGTATTGTATGTATTGTATGTATTGTATGTATTGTATGTATTGTATGTATTGTATGTATTGTATGTATTGTATGTATTGTATGTATTGTATGTATTGTATGTATTGTATGTATTGTATTGTATGTATTGTATGTATTGATGTATTGATTGATGTATGTATGTATGTATGTCTGTATGTATGTATGTATGCATGTGTGCATGTATGTATGTACGTATGTATGCATGCATGCATGCATGCATGCATGCATGTATGTATGTATGTTATGTAAATATAAATATATCTGTAAATATGTAAATAAAAGTGTATATATATATACATACACATACATATGTATGTATATGTATATGTATATGTATATGTATATGTATATGTATATGTATGTATATGTATGTGCCTATGTATATATATATGTGTATGTCAGTTTATGTATGCATGTATATATATACGTATGTATATAAGTATATGTATATTATATATATGTAAATGTATATGTATATATGTAAATGTATATACATATTTATATATACGCATATATGTACATATATATATATTTATGTATATGTATATGATTGTATATGTATGTATACATATATATATATATAAATAAGTACATGTATGTATACGTATATGGTTCATAAATATGTGTATATATATATGTATATTTAAGTATATACAATATATCTATCCATCTACCTATCTACCTACCTACCTTACCATGTATGCGTCTGTGCTTATTGGCAAATAAGCACAAATATGATATGGGGAAAAAATACATGGATATCGGATATATATAATTATATATATATATATATAAATGTATACATATATCATATATATATATATTTATGGATTATATGGAATCTAACCATGCACAGCCTCCGCAAAGAAAATCCGCAGCAACTCTTGCAGCATCAAGCGACGTCCTGGAGGGGCTCCCAGCCGCTCCTGCAGCGTCCCGGGGTTGTGATCATCTATGGTCATCTTGAAATCAGTAAATTTTAGGACAAACAGTCAACAAATGATATGTTGGCGTGCCCTCAGTGCGTTTGATAAGTTGTTTGGAAATGAAGATTTTGACAAGACTTGCCAAGAAAAGTCATGCTGTTTCATGCATTTGGTCACTGAAGCAAAGAGGCAACAAGTAAAACGTGCCCTGCCAATGAGGCGGTCAGTTTGGGTGCATCTTGAAGTTGGAGATATCATGAGATATGCTTACCAGCCAACTCACCATTTCCACACGCTGATCTCGGGTCGTTCGGGTCCCCTTGTCCCTGCCTTCACATGCCAGGGGTCATCCACCATGCCTTCATCTTTCGCCTGGCAAAGGAGTGGTACAGAGCTACCCTGATGGATCAACTCCTACCGGTTTCAAATCAGCTTGGCGATGATTGGCGGTCATTGGACCAGCAGCATGGATAATCAAATAGGAAATACCAGAATCACATGTTTTTTTGTTCGATAATTCTTTCCAGCGAAGACAGAAATGAATCAGAACTGCAGGCCCCAAAACTTCACTTGGATCCCGGAATAATACTTCGCTTCAAATCCATCCACCTGTGGATTAACTCAAGCTATCTGACCTGAGCATCTCGTCTTTTCACCTGGCACCGGGGGTATCACCACATTTGTGCCATCATTGTTGCTACGTCTTTGCCCAGTATTGTTGGTGGCTGTGCGCCAACTTTGCTGAACCATTTTCTTCCATGTTCTTCTTTAAATTTGATTAAAGATATTAAAGTTCTGCAATGTTTCTGTTTGTCCAAAAGTGTTCAGCCATTTTGCTGCTAGTTCTATCAGCCGGTGACTGGTGGTCACTGGACAAACACGGGCAGGGAAGAAAAAATACCACGGCCTCCGAGTTGACCGATGCTGGGCTCTGCGCGACCTGTGATTCGGTGCATTTTTGGCTTCTGCAGGATGATGGACAATAACCGGCAAACAGCCAAAAAGGATCAAAAAGGATGATAAAGGACTAGAGAGACTAGGGAGCTTAGCAAACATGTCACATGACTCCTTGGCATGTGATGCAATTCGTACTTGTACTCTCATCATAAAAGAGTAGAATCTGCAGCTTGGACACGTCCCCGCTCCAAAGCTTCTCAAGTATTTGAAGGCAAATACCAACACATCATCAGTGTGAAAACTGGAGGACTCCAATTTGACCATGATTGGATTTTCACCGCTGACCCTTGCCACTCAGTGTCACTGTGACCCTCAAACCAAAGAATCAGAACGCGTAGAATGTATGTAGAGCTCCCCATTGCAAAAAAAAATCGCCCATTGACCTACATACCGGGGGTTAACATGGGTTAAAATATGTTAACTGTCAACCAGTCTTGATCGTGGGCATCTCAGCAGAACATAGCAGAACCCCATGAAGAGCCTCCCGCACACCAGAGGCTCGAACTGCTGGGGTCTGCAGGCGGGATGCAAATATGAATCCTTTGGAAATGGATGGAAATAGGGATTCATCATGATTCATCTGATTTAGCCATCAAGACTTGCGATTTAAGTATTTTAAGTGATTTGGGTCCGCCCCAAAGTTGCCACTTGTTTCAGTGGCAAACCATGTTTAGGGTACACTGATAGTTCTTGGACAGAAACAAGTCGAAATATGTCGAAATGCGGGGGAATGTCAGAGGCCACGGCACCCCAGTTCTTCATGTCTCTCAAAACTTCTAAGGTCGCCCCAAGCCACCTCCTGCTCCACAAATGCCTGATCCAATGATATCCAATGGAAACCCGTGTGTTGGGCCGATGATGTCAGGCAAATCGCGAGGTCATTCCAGGAATTGATATGAGGGTAATTTTGACAGAACGATCATCCAGTTGCTGTTTGTCTCGATAGGAACTGCAGCACAATTTCTGAAGGACAGCAGCATGTAATGTTCTCCACATGAAGCTGGTTGTGAAGCGATTTAGCTGATTCAAGATCGATTCCCTGTGGTTCTGGTGGAAATGCAGCAGGATTGGTTGGCTATATCATGCCATACAATGGTACCTTCAACCTAAAATCAGTAGCATTTAGAGACATTCCCACTCATCAACGGCACTTTTGGCATCGCCCGAGCAAGGTCGCTCCACTTTGGGTGAAACCTCGCTGGTGTAACTTTCTGGGGCCTCGATGCATGGACCCACCATTTGATGCTGGGCTGTCTCCAACGGTATAGCCGAGCAATGCCAAGCTTACTGAAGCACTTGATATTTTTAGATCTTATAGTCACTTACAGTAATTATCACTCAGGAATGCTCAATAACAATCAATAACTCTCTCTGGGTATGACCAAAAACTATCCTCTGCGCGGCTCGGGGACCTTGCCCGAAACTCCGCCGAAGCCAAGTTTCAGCCCGTTAGCAGGGCATCAGGAGAGCCGCAACCGATGCAACCATGAAATGGTGGGCATATGCCAGCCCAATCAAGAAATCTCATCAGGAAGTGAAGCATGAAATCTATATACTTCCATCTGCTTTTAACATCTCTAGAATTCTCCGGACATATATGTTTGAGGCTCAAACCAAGCTGCAGCTGCTAACAGAACTCCTGGTAGGAAGCTCCTCTCTGGCTTCACTCTCCAAGCGTTTCAGGTACAAATAGGCGCATGTACCAACCCCCGGCAGCGACTGCAAGTGCAAAGATCCGCCCAAATACCTCGAGGTCATGCTGAACCGAGGGAAAAGCTGACAACAAAGGTTCAAGAATAAAGCCATGAATCTGATATATTTTCGGCGTCAGGGTTGTTACATATGCCAGTACTAGTCAACCGTGCTTCGCCGCATAATATGAAGCCGAATTGTGCAAACATTGGGATTTGGAGCTGGTGCGAAGCAGTAGTACTTTCTGATGATTCGGATCTTCTCAAAGTTGGAATCCGTGAGTACAGCTGGCGACATCCAATGCGAAACACGCATTGCATCAAACATCATCAAGCATGGATCCACCCAGCAGCTCATTGGACATATTATCGCAATCATAAAAAAGCTGGAAGAGCAAAATCCAATTAAAATATATAAAGATGAATTTGAATGAATTTAAGATCTGTTCCATCTTTTTGGGGGTTACTCATCCACTCATCCAAACATATCCAAACTCAGACTGAAATCACCAGTCCCCCAGTTACCCACCTGGCATAGAGTCTGCTGAGGGGAAGGCCCACGCCATAGCCCGCCAAGGGCGTGCCTTGCTCATCGAAGTTCCGGGCCGCCTGGAAAAACGGCGGCCCGAAGGGCGCTCCGCAGCATGTCAAACGTTGTTTCCGTGGTCAAACTTGGCAAAGAAAATAGGAAATATATGGAAATATGATGGAAATATCATGGAAATATGATGAGATTATGAAGTATTGCTGTCTCATGGGAGTGATTTTGGTCCAAGAATTGGATGGAATGGGTGTAAAATAGGATGTTTCATCTGCAGGTGGATGAATTATATATATATAATATATATATATGAGTATGAAAAATGCTCTGGCGATCTAAACCTGGCAATGGAGTTCCCCCCTCTAAGGCCCCCTTTTAGACTTGATTTTCCAGGAAAAAACGCGCGGGAGTTCCTATGCCTGTTGGAACCTTTCAATTTTGGCAAATTGCCTGTTCGATTTCGAGAGGATGTGTCACACTGTCACACGTCACCGAATTGGCCATGTCCAATTGCAAAAAGAGGACTGGGGGACCCACTTCCTCGCTTCCACGCTAGGCCCATGACGAAACAGAACTACTCGACCCAATCTGGGGATGAACTGAACCGAACGAAATTCACCGTCATCTCGTGAATTATTTGGGGATTTCACGAATGTTGATGCAAGTTGCATGGTCCCATCATTTTCCCAGATTTTCGTGCAGGATTTTGCCGCACCTTGGAGGCGGTGGAGTACATGTAGGACCAAACCTTATCCGCCGCATGGAAGGGAATGCCGCCCGCTTGGTCCAACACACGGATGGCCACCTGCCACTGAGCTGAACAACTTTGGCACAAAATATGCTCATGTTCCAGCCTCGGACCTTCATGTTATTTCATGTTTATACCAAAAAGAACCATCTATCTGCTACCCTGTTTAATTCACCATGGTTTACCATCTGCTTATTTAACATAGCCATGGAAAATCAACATTTCTAATAGGTAAACATGGTAAACCATCTATAAATGGGCCATTTCCCATGGCCCAAAACACACCACTGGCGCCTCGCTGGGATCGGCCCCCACTGTAATCACAATCGACCGCCGCTGCCCGGGCGACTCCTGGCGACCAGGACCAGAAGGTGCTGGGTGATTGGCAAAATCTGGGGGACAAACATTGAAATGATGGGATATGGAACCAAGAAAAATTGGGGCTTATATCATCATTAGAAATTTGGATTTAATGGGATTATTCATGGGATTTTAGAACCAACGATATGATATGGGTGTGTCTGAAATGGGGTATACCACCAGTTTATAGAAAATTGATGAGAAAATATGGGAAAAATGGTGAGTAACCAGTGGAGTTTGGGCTACAATACCCTATGTTCATCTATTTTCAGACAAACCCATTTAGGATGTTGGGATGGAAAGCATCACACAGTATTTTTTTGGAAATCCTCCCTGTGTTTCTTAACAATTCCAGGAAACCACAGCTTTTCCCATCAAGGGGGTTCCTCTAGATTTTCCCTCGAAGCGTTTCTACGATCCTCTGACATCGAGATGAATTTTGACGGGTGAAACTCACCTGAATCATACCATGGTATGCCTGTCATCTCCCAAGAAAGAAAGAAAGAAAAGAAAAGAAAGAAAGAAAGAAAGCAAGCAGCGATATTCTGCACTTACTAGATCATATAGACTTGGATAGTCTACTGTATAGTGACGGACAATCACTTAGAACGTAATTTTTTTTCCATTTTTTTTTTCGTACTTAGAACGTAGCAAAATTTCATCACTTAGAACGTAGGGAACATTCATCACTTAGAACGTCAAAATATCACTTAGGCCCATTTATCACTTAGAACGTAAACCAACACTTAGAACGTGCTAAGTGATTGTCCGCCACTATAATTATGAACAATTACCATATGATATGTATATATACTTGTATATATATAAATACATACATTATAAATGTATATAATATAAATACTTCTACAATCCAAAACCTTCGAGAAAATCGATGAGGTACCCACCGTTTCCACTATCATCAGTGACCTAGACACGTTCTAAGTGTTAAATCCCCGGTACGTTCTAAGTGATGAATCTTGATATTTGGACGTTCTAAGTGTATGGTTTTCGACGTTCTAAGTGCAAGGCTTAGAACGTAAAAAAAACAGTAATATTCAGATTTTTTTTTCCAAAATACGTTCTAAGTGATTGTCCGTCACTATATATGGTATTTATTTCCCCCGGTATCCCATGATATCCCATTGAGAATCCGTCGGAGTCGCCTGCTGTGCCTCCACCGTGGCGCGAGCGCTGTTCTTCAACAGCTCCTTGAGCACCAGAAATATGTCAGAAATCCCCCGTGAGTCTTTGGCAAAGCTGCGTTTTTGGGAGGAATCAACGTACCAAGCTATTCCAGAAAAAATGACAAAAATGTGCATTGCGTATACGGCGTAGCAGCGCTAGCTCAATGGAATGCAAGAGGCCCTTGGCAACATGGAAACAGGCCTGTGCATTGTGTTTGCGCGTGAACTCCATGCATATACATTTTTGGCAAGTAAAATTCCCTAGAGATGATGAGATGTAAATAAACTTTGATTGTCACCTCAACTTACTGGAAATTCCACGTTCCCTTCCCACAGGCCCATGCAACCACTTTCGACCTTTGGGCCAGGATGCGACCATGATGTAGAATAAATAGTTGGGCACATAAGGAAATCGAATGCGGCTCCTGAGGCTAAAACCAATGTTCATCCCTGAAAACTGTGGGAAAATGATGGCTGATGTATGCGTGCACATGGTTTTTTTTATACACAATGCGGAAACCAAAGAGTGGATCAGGGTAGAAAGTATGGTAACGAAGGTAGAACAAGTTTCACGACATGACGTATTTGTAGTTCCTTCCACAACCAAACCCTTCTATGCTTAACGTGTGTCAACCTCTCAATCCAATTGATGGAACAATGGGGTGACAAAAATGACATGCTTTAACTATTCTCAAAAAATCATTGTTCGCGGTTGGCAAGGCAAGCTGCTCAATCTCAAAGCTGGAGGCAATGCTACTCTCCACCAGAATTTCAACATCCGCAGAATCGTCGTAGTGCTGCTTGCACAGTTTTCGGGCATGCCTGGCGCGCACTGAGCCTCATTTCGTTTCTATCCTTTGGTTTACCCCTGCTCTCGGTTGCACAGGAGAACGTATTCAAATTCAGATCTCGTAACCCTCGCTTCCATCAGAATTGAACGATCATCTCATGTCAGACATGTCATGCATTATATACTTGGTTCTGCGGTGGCAAGGGCCCACCTGAGACTCCCAAATCCATCCGACAGCGGAACGGCAACACAATACAAAACAGAACCAAAAAAACGGAATGCTAAAAGTAGCGTTGAGAAGAACGGTTTTTCAGTTAATCAATCGAAGTGTTTCCGGTCAGCTAAACTTTGGCCTAAGCCAAAATCATGACTTCAAAATATGAAAATTTCAAGCCCACGACTCGATGATATCCCATGATTTTGGCAAATTTTCCAGGATTTCCTGACCCCATGGCATACCATGGGGTGCCACAACCCAGGGCACCTGGCCGCCTGTTCGCAGATATTCACCGGATCGCAGGCATAGTCCACCACCCCCACGCGCCGCCGCCGCGCGGTGACGTCCGGCTTGGCGGAGGCCATGTATTGAGAGGTCAACATCTCCTGGCAAAGGCCCTACCGCTATGGGGATATGGGGATGAGTCAAAAAGTAAAACGGCACCTTTTAAAGACTTTAAATATGGTTGTACTTTTTGTTGGTACCACATTATACCACAATTCCAAGGATGAAGATTTGCTATCATTACTATCATTTACTTATATATGGTGTTTTGTGTCATGTTATGGCATCAATTATCACATATTATCACTTGAACTCATAGTTATCATATCTTTAAAAAAAACATGTTTGATAGTTATTTACATCTCATATGCCCAATATTTTATAGTATTTGCTGTGACCTCCGGCATCTGCTATCCCAGGCACCGTCCCAATGCGCGAGAGAAAAAAGGCGTCCAGCCACTGCACGATCGCGGCCTCGGAGTAGCCTTCGGTCTGCTGCAGATTTCGCATGGCGTTGGCCAACATGGGAATCACCTGCCGATGCGCCACCCCCAAAAGCACCCTTTCCAACGGGTTGTATTTATTACGCATCAAACGATCTAGTTAACATAGACATCATGGTCCCATTACGCTCCGAAGGTTGAAATGCTTTGGAAACGAACCCACACATATCTGCCCGCAGGTTCATGCTGTGCAATAAGGTGCACCGGGCTCCCAACTCCCACAAACACACCCCCATCTAAACCACGCTCTCCAAAAAAGGACACCTGCGATCAACCCTCCCTCGCAAACCATATTATGCACTTCCCATCATGCTCTGGTAAGCCATTCAAAAACATATTCTGCACCGCCAAGTTCTGCGTCGCCGACTGCAAAAAATTCAACGTCCCTATCCAATGAAGTCCACGCCACCTCCAAACTCACCCTCTCCCAAGACCGGCATATCGAACTGTACAACCCCCTCAAAACCGGATATAGAATGCCACACACAACATGTTAGCTCGCACAGCCCGCCATGCCACAACCCTGTAACCCCAACCGAGCGGACCAGGAAGGGATCGATACCCACCGTCACCCATTTGCCCCATGGTACATAACAGGGTAAACGATGGTAAACGGACAAAAAGCACACCCTACTCACCACCTACCTGAGGATTGGAGGCCTCCACGTCAGCCACTACCCCCTTCCCCCTTATCTCACTTCGTTCGCATGGAACAACTTCGCTCAGCCTTTGGCTGGCTTTCGTAATAGTAACAGATAGTAATATACAGTAACATGTATAGTAACATGTATAGTAACATATATAGTAACATATATAGTAACATATATAGTATAGAAACATATAGTAACCTGTAGCAACATAGTATCTAGTAACATATGGAAACATATAATAACATATAGTCATATAGTAACATATAGTAGCGCTTAGTAACTTTCAATAATAGTAATATATGCCAACAAATAACAAGAAGCGGCAATTTCAGCCTGATGGCCTAAACGTTGCACAACAAATGTTTTGGGGCCTTTGACCACTACATATTGCAGTGAGCATCTGCATATCAAACCTGCTGAATGGAAAAAAGACCTCCGCGCACAAAAGCTCAAATCTGGGGCACCTCAAAGTCCAACAAGTTTCAACGTTGTCTCATCCAGGAAACATTCCGGGATGGATTTGCCATGAGAAAGAGAGAGGGAAAAAAGAGAGAGAGAGTGTGTGTGTGTGCACATACATACGAACATGAGCATGCCTAAAAATAAAAAATAACAATACAATATTATTAATTACACGCATGTGAACCTCAGATACATTCTTCTTATGCATCCCCCTCCAGCCCCGATTTGTTGGGACGACCCAACTGGCACATCTTCTTTGGAGCCGACCATGGTTCAGCTTCAAACACTTCGCCTCCTTCATGCGGCCCTTGATGGTTCCAATGACTGCAGTAAAGGGCTCCAACTCCTTCAAGTTGAGCCTCGTGGGAATGGAAATTGTATAGGAGATCCACAGGAAACCGGAGCTCACTTGAAATGGCCCAGAAGATTCTTGAAGACTATAGCAACTATGGTGACCTTGTTTGAAAGATTGTTTCCAGTTCATTTCCTCATGGGTCTTTGTCCAGGCGTCGGCTGGCACGTTTTGCTTATCACTTGGCTTACCCTACAGGCTGTGTGTCTTTGGCTGGGCGGCCCCATCCAAGCCCTGATCCATCACCATCTGGCACACCGAGGCACTCAACCAGCCGAATGTCCTTGAAATTCTCAGAGTAGAGGCGATGAACCTCCCAGTACTGATCAGCTGTGGCCCAGAGAGGCCATTGAAATCATGAAAGATATGGTGGAGGTCTTCCTTGTCTTCCCCACCCTCATTCCATGACCAAAAACCCCTGAAATCTAACAGAATAGCTCACATGGAACCTTCAAAACCCGCAGCGAAGAATGATGTCCAATCGCATTGCATCTCCGTCTTTCTGTATATATGTATGTATGTGTATATATATATGTGTGTGTGTATTTATGTATGTGTATACGTATGTGTATCTGTGTCTATATATATATGATATGATATGATATGATATGATATTATATGATATGATATGATATGATATGATATGTGTGTGTGCGCGTCTGGGAAAACAATAGAGTAAAAATGAATATATGATATCATACCCCCATGTCTTTTCAAAGGCCATGTCTTGGAAGCTGATTGCTCTGATGCCGCCTCCACGAGCTCCTGGGAAGCTTGCCAGCCAGGCAGTGTCTCGATCTGCAGAATGCGCTGGGCATAGCGGATGGGCAGCTCCTGGGCTTCTGGGATGACCTCCGGACCCACAAATGGGGGATCTCAAGTGCGGGGACAAATGCCTCAGTGCTTCACGTTTGGATAGAGATATTGTGCATTTATGTAGACACACACATATACATATATATATATATGTATATATGTATGTATATATATATTTAGATAGATAGATAGATAGATAGACAGATAGATAGATAGATAGATAGGTTAGGCATAATCATATATATATATGTGAAATGCACGGATATAAAGCAAAATACGGTATTTGCATGCATTCTTTTACAGCATTGCATTATGGTACGCTAGGCTGTGCTACATCACCTTGCAAATACGCACATTTGTGTTTTTTTACAGGGGTAGTATATATTTAGATGCTATGTGGCTTTACAAATGGGGCCCCACCCTAACGTAACAGGCATAAATGTATAACTTGCATTAGCTCTTCGGTGCTTTTTGCAAACCGCAAGGGCTGTGGATTAATAGGACAGGAAAGTAGCAGCATAAGTATGTGCGGGAAGTCATGCACGTCGGAGTGGTTGGACTTGTTCGGGAGTGGCGGCAGTTCCTTGCAGAAATTCTCCCACGAAGTGTTGAAAAGCTTCTGCACCGGTTTTGGCCGTTCCAGTTGATAGTTCTCCCAAAGTTCTCGAAGCCAATCAGCCACTCAGCCCTTCATCACATCCAGGTCGGTCCCCTTTATGCCCAAAGAAGTGCCACAATATCCCCAATGATTTGAACCACACGCATCTGATCATCTTAGTCTTTCACATCTAACGATTTCATACCATATGGGCGGTGACAGATCTCAATGTTTCACACTTAGACTGAAACTTCCGAACGGCCCGAAAATCGGCCCAGCGTTTTCAGCAATTTTCATGTTCATTGTGATTTTCGTCTTGTCGAGAACTTGGCATTTGCCACATGTTTATATCATGGTGGTGTCTTTTGGCACTTCATTTCCATTGGGATTTATGAAAATTCCTTGCTTGTTGCAGTGGGAGTTCAAAAATGCATGTTGAACACCGTCAAAATACGTTACGTTTTTTGGATAGTTTTGCGTTTCGCCACAGCGCCAGCGATTCTTTTCCATCACTTCAACTTGCGGACCATCTTTGCAGTAATATCAAATATCACACACATCAGCATTTCGATGTGCGCATTGCCATTGCCAAGCCTTGACATATGTCATGATCATTGGACTTTGGCTAGACAGGCTACCTGGCAGCATCTTTTTACAGGCCTTCCAGCAACTATCTATTGTACCAGTATGTGCAAGCAGCAAGCACCTTTGGGCTGCCTCGCTGGACACGGCGCGCAGTCTTTGTAAATTGGCCTTTGGAGTGGTTCACAAACTCATACGCGTACAACGTAACATGAAGTCTGTTCACCGAAGTGCAACATAAGCGCGCAACGTAACATGAAGTGTGTTCACCGACGTACAACAGAAGTGTGCAACGTAACGTGTGAAGTGTGTTCACCGGAGTACAACAGAAGTGTGCAACGTAACATGAAGTTTGGTCACCGAAGTACAAAAGAAGTGTGCAACGTAACATGAAGTGTGCTCACCGAAGTACAACAGAAGTGTGCAACGTAACATGAAGTTTGGTCACCGAAGTACTACAGAAGTGCGCGACGTAACATGAAGTTTGGTCACCAAAGAATATCGATGATAACGCAATTAGACGCAAGACGTTATCACACACACCCACCCCACCCCCCGCCCCCCAACATATCACAACGCAAAAAAACGCAAAAAAACGAAAAAAACGCTGGGCCGGTTTTTGGGCCGTAGGCTTAAATTTCATGCGAAATCCCCACCTGCGAAACCGCCAAGCGTCGCGGTACGCCAGGGTAGCCGCCTGCTCGGGCGTCTTGGCATCCAAGATCTGCCGCAGGGTGATGGACTTGGGCTCGCGCCCGGCGAAGAACACCACCTTTTGGCGCTGGCACGGGCCGGATTTCAACACATCTATGAGGAAAGATGTGAAAATCATCTGCAAATGGAGTTTCATCATCAGTTCATTGGGATCTTATGGGGCGTGTCTATAAAGTTGGGCGGAATTAGCTGGCATTGAATGAGTTCACCAAAACATTTGGGTCATCAACGCCTTCCTGACCGTAAACCAATAAAATACAACATTCCGAATAAGAAAAGGGAGGACATATATCAATATATAACATAACGAATACATGGCTTTCAATATGCCAATCTACCGGCGCTTGCCTAACATCTCAGTTTCCCCTGTGCCTCAGCCTGGAGGAACTCATTCAAACGCTCCTGAGACACCTGGACCTCCGCGGAGAAACATCTCCTCACAGGTGGAAAGCCAGCGTTCCTGGAGCATGGGAAAAAACATGAAAAATGTTGTGTGAAATTATCTAAATATCTATAAATACCATTGGTTTTTGCACATGTTCCCTCTCTATACTGGAGCAACTGGTCGGCAACAAGTTTGAAACCACTCCACGCATAGTCTTGTAATGGTGGGCCTGGCCCTGGCCGCACCGCGAAGGCTGCGAAAGAAGGGTCGCAGACGAGGCACAAGGAAGGCCATGGCGCCGGCAAGATGCTTAAAAAAAGTCGTTAAAGGGGAAATCTGTTTGAAGGACATCTGACATCATCTAACTCTGAAAGACCAAACATTTCATTTCACTTGAGTCCCTCTGATATCTTTAAACAACGTATTAATGTCTTAATTCCATCCTACAAAAGGATCTGAAATGGACATTATAAAAACGCAATAGTCCCAAGTTAAAAATGGCTTCCCTATCCAAAGCATGTTGGATTTCCAGAGAGTATATCCTGATATCTGGTGGGTGGCATCAACCCATCCCAAAGATACTACAACCATCCATAACTATTGATTCGAGGATGGTGACACCAGGTGCAGAAAAAAAATACTAAAAAAAATAAAAAATACTAAAAAATACTAAACATCCAGGTGCCCGAAAGATCCTAAAGGCCCTATCACTTTGTATTTACAGTCAAGTACCGCGACCTGAGACTGACCTGGGCCAAATCGCTGAATCCTCCGAAGTCAGAGAGCTGTGGAGCTTCCCCAAATGTCGGTACGGAAACGCCATGCGGGCGGCATATGATACGGAATGAATATATATATATATTATATTATAATATATTTTTTTTTTTAATCTATGTATTTATTTATGTATTTATGCATTTATTTATTTATTCATTTATTTATTTATTTGTTTTATTTATTTATTTATTTACGTATTTATTTATTTATTTTATTTATTTATGTATTTATGTATTTATGTATTTATGCAATTATTTATTTAGTTATTTCTGTCTGTCTGTATGTATGTATGTATGTGTGTATTTGTGTATCAGATAATACATCACATAAAACTATATATCTATTCAATTATAATTATTATATATAATTATATGGAACATCGTGTTTTATGGTTTATGGTGTTTTATGATGGCTTAAGGCAAGGTGCTTTTTTAGCTGTTTTGGAAAATGACAGGAGCCTGCCACTCTCCAAAAATGGCACCCATGCCTTCTGAGCTCGACTCTTGGAACGTGGGATCAAAAAGGCCTGGCAGACTCGGCTCTGCTGAACGATGCAGAAGGAAACACAATCAGATTGGAGTAGTTCCTGATGGTTTGCCAAGAAACCTTCAAGGTAGCTCACATTTCACTAGACCTCATATTGCAGAGGCTTGATGACAAAGCTCTGCACCTGGTGGCTGTGTAGACCTGGGGCGTCTTCGATCTTCTCATCTTCCTGTGCAGGGCGGTAACTTAACGCATCTATAATGAGGCGGAGCCAAAAGGACGTCCAACACCCAAAAAGAACCATCCGCCCGAAAATTCCAAAGTGCAAAGGTCACCAGAGTCGGGCGTCGCCAACTACCACTGTTGCATTTAAAACAACACCCCCCAACAAAAAAACACACAACTGCTGGGCCTTGCGCTTCAATTGCTCTCGCAACTCGGAGAGTGCCACCTGGCCGCGCCAGGCTTTGGGAGCTGGGTCCCTGGGTCTTGCCAGCCCCAGTGCGCCGTGCGCCTCACCCTCAGTGGCACCTGGCCATGACGCATCGACCGCCAAAAGCTGAGCATGGAACCGTTGAACCGTTAAACCCCTCAAAATCCCGAAATGGATCGCGAACTTTCACAATTCAAAGTATCATGCGGCTGGGAAACTCTTGGCAGCTCCTTCACTCCCCATTCAACGAGGAATATACGGATAGCTGTTGGACAAATCTGGACTATGCTAATTTAATCTTGGAAACATCCGAAATCATCCGAATCACTGGAGAACAAAAATCTCTAAAATTGCAGGGCATCCATCTTCACACAGCGTGCTCGTGGCCCTCTGGCAGTATCCCAGCCTTCCACCGCGATCTTTGGTCTCTCCACAGGCGTCGCCTGGGGAAGATACCGCGGCGCGAGGAGATTTTTTGGCGGTACCTTGATCCTGAGATGTAGTGGTCACATGATAGGCAACTTGTGAATCTGTGTCTTTCAATGCATGACAGTATCATGGCTGGCCAATGATGCGGCCATGCATTGAAGACACTGATTCACAATTGTGAGCGACGTGAATTTCAATTATGAATGTTCTGCGTACTCTATCCTTCCTTGACTCAAAATTTGCACCCCAAAATGACTCCAAAAGTTCAAGATCAGAAATTCATTGTCGAAATGCCGCGCGCGCAGTACATCTCCCGAATAGCCCCCGCTGCGGACGACCTTGCTAGACAAAGCCTCACGACGTCGGACCAGCTCCTAGCTCATGATGGCTGGCAATTCATTGCGTACGTCATGATTTCTCAAGTTTATTTTTGCATATTTTTGCAAATGGATGCGTGGAATGTCCACAGCACAAATCCTCCGAGATTTACTTGGGGATCTGGTCAGAGCTTCACTTGGCATCTGACAATCCCCATCAGCTCGTAAATCATCTGAATCAAGTTGGCAAGTTTTGCAGCCACCGATGTTCACTAGAGGCTAGAGGTTTCCCATTGCTGGCCATACATGGGGTTCCAGTCATGGGGGTCCCCCCCAAATCATCCACTTTTTCTTCGGGGTTTTCCATCATGAACCATCCAGCGATTGGGGCATCCCCGATTTTAGCATCCAGTATAAACCACCCATTGTAAACCATCATAAACCATCCATTTTACTTGTATCCTGACATCCACTTTCTCTGTCGCTTAATCTCCTGCTGCAACTGTTTGATGCGACTGTGTCGTTCCTCCGCCTCTCACAGCCAACAGCAACGCCATGGCTGGTGGCTCGACCCAACCATAGGCCAAATATGTCCTTTAAGAAACCGTAAACATAGATCTGAAAGGAATGCAGGCTACAGCAAAATGCAACAAATTGTAGCAGATTGTAGCGAATCGAAGCAAAAAAACGGACACTGCCACGCCTCCGCCAGCGCCACCTTAGCCACCCGTGCAGCGGTCTGTACCGACTCCCCAGGCCTGGTGGCGAAGGGACTGGTGGGAGCCAGTGGGAACATAGGATGAAATTAAACATCACTGGTTTGACCGCGAATGTCTATCTATCCTATCCTACTGGCAGTTCCCCAAGCAGTGTGTCCACACTGAAGGGTTTTTACTGTAGGTGTTAAGGCTTGGGTTAAATCAGGGTTCTCCATCTGATCCCCGGCCCATTCTGCTGCAAATTCTCGCGCTAAATCGCTCAGACGAGACGTCCATGGTTTTTCGAGCTCTCAGGGCGCGGCATTTCTCGCGTAAAATTGCTCTTGTGAGATGTCCATGCATGTCGATTTCGACCGCGCAGGCTCGCACAAAACGTAGGCCTAAGTCTTGGGGCACGGCACTTTTCTTGTAAATTCTTGCATGAAATGGCTCTTGCGAGATGTCCATGTGCATTTCGATTTGCGCAGGCTCGCACAAAGTCCGTGCCGCGGGTTTTTCAAGCTCTTGGGGCGCAGCATTTTCCTATAAATTCTCGCGTAGACGGGCTCTTGTGGAGATCCTGCTACATTCCTCTCTAAAAGGTCCTTGTATGATCCTGTATGGGTCCTTAACGAAAGATCTTGTGGAGATCTGGGAGGTCCTTGCATGAAGACCTTGCGGGCGCCATGTCTGAGAGGTGCTTGTATGGAAACTCTTACTCTTGTATCAAGATCTTGTAAGATCCGCTCCCGCAACAGCAGGTCCTTTTATGGCAATCTTGTGAGATTCTCTTAGGGTCCTGGCATAAAGACCTTGCCCAAGGTTTTGTTTACAATTCCTTGTGCGAAGATCTTGTGGAGATCCTAGCCAAATTCTGTCAGAAGCCTTTGCATGATCTTGTGCAAGTCCTTGTGAGAAGCTCTTGAAGAGGTCCTGGTGAAATCCTCTCAAGGTGTCCTTGCAGGTCCTTATGGGAAGATCTTGTGGGGATCCTGCTGGATTTTTTCCTCAAGAGGTCCTTGCATTAATATCTTGAAGATCCTCTGCATTGGTGCTTGCATGAAAATGATTTTGGGATTCTCAAAGGAAATTCTTGCATGAAAATATTGTGAGCTCCTCTATATAGATCTATATAAAAGGTCCTGCTGCTGCAGTTGTGATCATGTCTTACCTCATTTGTTACTGTTCCATAGCTACTGTTGCTTGTATCTGCTACATTGACTTCCTACTCCCCACACTGTTTGGGGTCTTTTGCCGGCGTAATATGTTTATTCATTCATATGAAGGTTTCCTGCAATTTCGGGTAACCCAATAGCTGGATGGTTGGTAATGGAAAATTCTATTAAAATGGATGATGCAAGGGGGTGTCCCCATGACAGGTGTCCTTGAGGGTGTGGGTGGTGCAGGCAGCGCCAGGAGCGCCGGCGAGGTGTCTGGTGCCTGGCCACGCGAAGAAAGGAGGCCATGGTTATATCAAATGATGGTTAATAACGGTTATATAATAATGATGGTTAATAATGATGGTTAATAATGATGGTTAATAAGGATGGTTAATAATGATGGTTAATAAGGATGGTTAATAATGATGCTTAATAATGATGGTTAATAATGATGGAATCATGCTTAATAGTTGTTAATGATGGTACTAATGACGACGACCCCTTTCGGGGGAGGGACTTTTACGGGTGGACATGTTCCAGAGCCTTCGGACCAAAGGACACGTGATTTTGATATATATTTTTTTGAACTGTTAAAAAACATGTGTCCCTGCAACAATGGGGTTATAAGCAAAAAACATGGGATTACAACCAACAAAAAGTGTAGCACAGTGCAATTTTGTTGAGCTTCTATTGTCACCAACACAAGTCCATAAACTTAAAACATATTTTCCTTTAATAATTTGGGGTTTGAGCCAGTGGGCGACTGTATACCATAATTATAGCCTAATGATGCTAATACCATTCTGGTTACTCTTTTGAAACCCCGTTTTGCTCTGTTTTCCCTCTGGGAGACAAGGGCTGGCCCGTTTTGAGGAAAGGGATCAAAATAAACCACTTAGAGCAGCAGCTTAAAAAAACTGATACATTTATGAATATATGATGAACAAATAACCTTAGATTTTTTCACATGTTCATAAAATAATCATAAAATGATGTGCAAGAACCCTTACGGGGGGGTGCCCAAAGTTTTTTTCTTTATTTACAAAAAAAAACGTTTGGGGCACCCATGGGCACCCCTGTTATGGGAGCACTATGGGTTTCCATTTTGGGAGCATTATGGGCTTCCATTTTGGGAACGCTACGCGCTTCCATTTTGGGACCGCTACCCGCTTCCATTTTGGGACCGCTACGCGCTTCCATTTTGGGAGCACTACGCGCTACCATAATGGTCATGTGGATTTCAAATTATAGCCACGTCTATCCGTTTTCGAAGAGAATCAACAGCCTCCTATATGTGGCCTGTGAGCCTACAGGTCAGAGTTCCTTCGGATGTAATTGGCTCTCTGTATAAAATGGGTTTGCGTAAAAGTTAGTGTGGGTAAAACCATGGTAAGAGCTGGTTGGTGCAAGAGATGTTTGCTATAAAAGCTGGTCAGGGGGAAAGCTGGATGATGTGAAAGCTGCCATAGTTAGTGTAGAAAGGTGGTTGGTCAGAAGACTGATGTGTGTGAAAACTAGCTGGTGGAGTGGGTTGCTCGAAGCTGTTTGATGCGCAAATATGTGCAACCTCGTTGGTGTAAACATGCTGTAGTTGTTGAAGAACAAAATTGTCTGAACAAAAAGCAAGTTAGAGGAGCACACAGTTAGCGCGTAACAACAGCATGTAGAAAACATCAGAACATTCCATATTCTACGGGAGAGAAGAAGAGAGGGAGGAGACAAAGAGTCACGGCACTGACAACATACGAAATTTGGAGGGGATTTGTTTCGAGCCACACAAGCATCTGCAAATGGGGACACCTAGTCAAACGCCACACAGCCTTGAACATCCACAGGATTTGTCGGCAAATTGATGGCATGAATGTTAAAACGATAAAGGCAACCATCGAAACTAGGAATCCCAAAAAGATCACTGAAGAACCTATGGAATAGCTTAACCAAAAATACAAAAGGGCTTGAGATGGTTAGAACATGCTTGGCTGCCTCAACAGGCTACTCCACTATATTTGTAGCCATTGGTTTGGTCTGATTGCGAGGATAGGGACAACAATGAAAATGCGAAATCCAAGATCAGGGCGAGCCCCACTGGAAATGTAACACCCTCACAAAAGCGTATCAAAATCACAACAAGATGGCTAAAACACTCCCTCACAACCTAGTTGCGACGACATCTATTTGCAAGAATCACACGGCAGTACAAAAAATGAAACCGCCCAACCCAACCTCTACACAAATGGTTGGTGCATGATTGTTTGCCTGCTGAGACCCTGGTGCCCCATTGTGGGCAACACATGAAACGTGGATAGCTTCGATAGATGATCGTCCCAGAATTCATGTATATACCATTACATACCTACAAAAAATTGAACCTGAATGCCGTTTTGTAGGCCTGCTTCGCCATTTGGGGGATCATCAAAGTTTTCTTGGTGAAAAATACCGGTATAGACATGTTTGGTTTTGACGAGCGCTTGACTTGTTTGGTCCTGGACCCATATCCTGGATTTTCAGGCCGTTTTGCAAATTTGTTTTTCAGTTTTGAAGATTGCTTTGAAGCTGCCATTTGCAAAAAGTATACAAAATAAAACATCTCTGGAACGGGGACAAGAAGGGAACACGCATCCATATGGATATCATGAGCACCCAAGCTTGAATATTGCTTTGGGTTTGGGGATGAAGTTTATGAGGCTTGCCTGTGCCCAGGAGAGAAGTTAAAAATACCGAGTGTTTGTCACAGTCAATGTGCTAAAACGGATGCCGAAGTGCGATTTACGGTAGGTTTCGTAACTTCCAATTTGACCCGAATAACAAATAACAGGTTTTGATAAGCAAGTATATTAGTTACTAGTAGGCAGGTATAAGTAAGCAAATGTCCTCTGCCATTTGCTAATGAAGTACAGTACAGTTGGTTATCAAAGTCGCATTGGCATGTATTGAAATGCCTCCGGATTTGGGCTACCTTTTTCTCCTTGCCCCTTTCCCCCTCCCTAGGCATGTTGTGCCATCTTAAGCCAAACAGCCCTTCAGTAGTTGCAATGTTGCTGTGCGGGTGGGCACATCGTTGGGTGGATGCTGTCGCGGATTTTTTCCCATAAATCAAAATTTGACCACAGTGATGGCCCTTTACCAGTTTATAAGTCAGTTGTAACCCCATTTATGGAATTATAACCCCATTTATGACCATTATTAATCATTTAATATCATTTAACTGGTAAATGGACCATGCAGGAATTACTTAATGGCCAATGAGTCAAAAAAAATCGTCTAAGAATCCATGAGGTTTTTTGTCTGTGAATCCAAGAGGTTCGTCAATAGCCCGAAGAGTTCCTCAATGTCCCGAAGAGTTTGTCAATGTTCGTCTATTTTCCCAAAAGTTCGTCAATATTTTTTCAAGTTCGTCACTTCGTCAATATTTTCTTACTACGTTCGTCAATTTTCCTAAAAGTTCGTCAATTTTTTTTGCGTTCGTCAATTTTCCCAAAAGTTCGTTAATATTTCTTCAAGTTCGTCAATTTTTCCAAAAGTTCGTCAATTTTCCCAAAAGTTCGTCAATTTTCCCAAAAGTTCGTCAATTTTCTCAAAAGTTCGTCAATTTCGCAAAAGTTCGTCAATTTCCCCAAAAGTTCGTCAATATTTTTTCAAGTTCGTCTATTTTCCCAAAAGTTCGTCAATTTGCCAAAAGTTCGTCAATTTGCCAAAAGTTCGTCAATTTTCCCAAGAGTTCGTCAATTTTCCCAAAAGTTCGTCAATTTTCCCAAGAGTTCGTCAATGTTCGTCAATTTCCCAAAAAGTTCGTCAATATTGACGAACTTTTCCCTGGGTTTTTTGCATTTATTGACGAACTTATTGGTGAAATTGACGAACATTGACGAACTTACAAATTATTGACGAACTTTTGGGAAAATTGACGAACTTTTGGGAAAATTGACGAACTTTTGGGGAAATTGACGAACTTCTGCGAAATTGACGAACTTTTGAGAAAATTGACGAACTCTTGGGAAAATTGACGAACTTTTGGGAAAATTGACGAACTTTTGGGAAAATTGACGAACTTTTGAGAAAATTGACGAACTTGAAAACATATTGACGAACTTTTGGGAAAATTGACGAACTTTTGAGAAAATTGACGAACTTGAAAAAATATTGACGAACTTTGGGAAAATTAACGAACATAAAAACATATTGACGAACTTTTGCGAAAATTGACGAACTTGAAAAAATATTGACGTACTTTTGTGAACATTGACAAACATGAAAAAGTGGACATTTTTTGGAAAATTGATGAACTTTAAAAAAAAAAATGACAATTATTAACTAACTTTTCGGAAAACTGACGAACTTTGTTGGAAATTGACGAACATTGACGAACTTTTTGCGATGAAACTGTCGATTCATTCATTGACGATCCTTGTGAGTTCAAAGACACGCCCGCGGAGTCGTTGAATTGGCAAAGGTTAACTTGTGAGATCTGTTCAGACTGGGTAGTTGATTGTTGTGACCATGTACCTGCATGATGATTGTTTTTAGCTTCTCCCATGTCTCCTCTGCGCTTTCTTGACGGTTTAAACACTACTGACAAATTACATGCGAAGTTTGGTCTACATGTACTGGATATAGGGTCTACCCACATTACGTGGGAGGATCTAGTTTAGTGGAATTCGCTTCAAAGTTTCAGCTCACTGCATCGAAACAGAGAGAGAGAGAGAGAAATAAATAAATTTAAGACATACGTAAACCATCAAAAACTTATAGACAAACCAACGAACTAATAGATCAGTGTTACGTTGCGATATCAATGCAGTATGGCAAATAATCCAAGACATGTGGTAATTGTTGGAAGCTTGTGGTTTCCGTGAGAATTTTGGAGACCAAAAATCCGCAAAATGCATTGTGCGTACCTTTACACCATGCAAACCCAATGAACAGTGACACTTGTGGGAACATGGCACCCAAAAATAAGGTGCACCAGAGGCATTTTGTGTACGTTTTGCCATGCCAATATGTGTGCAAACCCAATGAAAATCTTATTTAAATTTTCAGGAAATCACAAATAAGAACCATATTCATTTTTCGCAAGGTGAACCATATGCAAAAACATTTCAGATCACCTGAAGAAAGTGGCAGCCCAGTAGCCAACTTTCTTCCGGGCATCTCCCAGGGGAGGCTCAAGGAATTGAAGGAGTAGACATGAATAATCCCAAATTGGTTTTTACAGCGTTTTTTTTTATTGTTGTTTCTTTCCAGACATCCACAAACTGAACTCAAACCTTATACAAGTTTTGGCTGAGCATCAATGTTTATCGGATGACATCTCCCAAGTAAACTCCAAGTGTATGCCTATAATTCCGGATTCGCTGAAGCAAGAGAACCGTACTTGGCGTTCCTTAGTGTTTTTGCTTAGTGAGACATCAGTTTAACAATGGCCAAAATAATCCTCTTCTGTGCGCGTAGGGTTCCACGCAGGCATGAACGAGGTTCTTTACTTGTAGGAATGGTCACATAAGCAATCACAGCAGTACTAGCGTTCGCGTAAATCGCTTCCCAGACATGGGTAATGCTCGCTTCGACAGGTTTCAAAACCCCTTCCAACTTGTATTTCTATTGATAAATAACATGACATTGGCAGTTTGTAAATGCGTTTTTAGAAATGCTGGCTGACTTTCCGCGACAATTTAGTTTTTTCCCTGAAAACTGTTGCTTACGTAAGCAAGAAAGTCAGATCATCATCACCCCCATAAAAAATTCACTAGATAAGCAGATTCAGGGTCACCGACTATCGAGATCATGCATTGATGAACTTCAAATCACCGAAAACTATTCAGAGCGTATATAATCGTATATATAGGTTGCGAAATGCTCAGGAGTTGCAGAGCAAACCTGATCGTCCGTTTGCAAGTTTACTCCACAAGGGTAATTGTTTTCAAAACTTCGAGGTCCATTGACAAACTTTTGGTGACGAACTTGCATGCCCTGTCAAAAATATGACAGCAACATGATACTTATGAATGTTCAAAGCAAGAAGTACGCGACGCAGGCTCCAGCATGAACAAGCATAGATTGTTTGCTTCTGCCTGGGAACTACAATTTGTTACCTGTCCAAACCAATAATTTTCTTATGAATCAGTTGTTACTCGAGAAACGGAGGTGTTGGGGCAAAAAGTGAATAGAACGTAGGCATTCAAAAAAAGACGCTGTTGGCAAAGGATTAGCGTTTTTTTTTCGGGATCAATATGATGTATAGTAGAATGTGCAGCAACAGATGTAAGGGCAACCAAATGCACACTACCAACATGACCACACATGTGCCTATCTACAAAGTGCGTGCCTGTGTACATGATTCTGACCATATGATAAGTGCCTGTAGAACCAATTCACTCCATTTGTATATAATTATTGTGTTTGGTACTCTCACACAGAAAAAACACATACACAACTACACAGACACCAGGTTATACCTATCACCCACCGAGTTAATGCAAAATTGCGACTTCTCATATGCACCAAGCCTATGGTCCAGGTTGATCCAATCGGATTTTACGTTGTGTTTTTGCAGGGCATCTTGCCTCCCAAAAAAGGAGAACTGATCCGATTTGTACTGTATTTGAACTGAAACATTTTTTGGTACCATTTAGAAGAAGACGCTTTCTTCAAAGGCCATGTAAAATACTATTGGATAAACTATGGTCAATCTAGGCCCTTGCAATCTCATATTATCACTTTGGAAGGGAACTGTACTGCTACTGCTGCTACTGCTACTGCTGCTACTGCTACTGCTACTATTGCTAACACTGCCAATACTCTTCGTCAGCAATCAAGGCACCAAAAAAATCCAACTTGTTAGGCTTATCTAGTTCTATATTTTTCACAAAAAAAATACCCAGATCAACCAATTTTGAAAGCATACTCAAACGATAATTATGCATGTTTTCTCTATCCAGCTTTAACGACTACAACTATATACATATTTTCATGCAACAGCATTTTTCAACTGATTTGCTCACTTGCTCTCCTGGTTGCTGTTCAAGTATGTTTGCCTGCTTGTCTCTGTTACGGTCCTTTCCCAATACATGACTAAATTGCGAGTCCCAATTTTCAGTTGACACAAACACAAACGCGAAATTGAAAACTGACAAAATCTAATACATATATACGTATATATATATATGTGTGTGTGTTTTATTTGTAGCATACATATGTATATATGTATGTATATATATATGTTTCACAAGCGATGTAGGAATCGCTAGCCAATGTCACGACTGGTAAGCCCTATCCAGTTCGTCTCAAATCACTTGAAATCAATGGCATTCTTTTTGTTTTCCTAGATGTTCAAGAATGAATCCTAGAAACACCAAAATCAACACCAACTTAGATTTGTACCATCAACCCCTTCCCCCGAAAGGGGTCGTTGTCATTAGTAAATGATGGTTGATGGTTAGTACAGTAATACCTGATAATGGCTGATAATGGCTGATGATGGGATCCTTAACGGGGATTGCCCTATGGTAATTTGACATATGGAAAATGGATGAACGTGGCCCATTCACAAATGATTTTCCAATCTATTTTTGGCGGTTGAACCCCATTCTTGGGTTTCATGTATTGCTCCTTTCTTTTGGTGGGCAAAATCTGAAAGGGTGAGTATGAAAGAATCACGACCAGCCAATCTGCACATCCCAGGGTCTCAAGAATTTGACACAAACACGAATAATCTGACAACTGATTGGTGATTGGTGGCTTCGACACATCGGAAGCATAGTTGTCACTTAGTGCAACCAATATTTGCTCTTTGTTCCAGAAATCGAGTTTTTCCTACACACTATCGCTGAACTTTGTTTGAAAGGCTAGTTCTTTCCTCCCCATGTCGAAACCTAGGAGAAGGCTACCTTGTAACGGTGCACGCTGTTGAAGCCTTTCCATCATTATCGTCGGCTGCACCTTGCGGCGTGATCTTGACACCAAGGAAGTTGGAACTTTGGGAATTCGCTTTTCACCTCAGCATGTGGGCCAAACCTGTCCCCTCAGGAAAGAATCGTCTATGATTAGCTACTTAGAACATGCCCGAAAAGATGCTACCATACAGATCTATACAGTTATACATAATTGATTATTTATTTATATTTATATATACAGTATATATGCACGCGTATGTATATATACATATATACATAACAAACAATCTACTGATACTGATGCTATCCAAGGTCCAGTGCTCAGCCATCTACTGTTATCAACTGGCTCATGTCCAGCTGAGCGTCTGGGTTTTCCATGGCTTTCTGCAATCAGGGCATCCATGCGTTCCTGCCAGGCCAGCTATGTGGACCCTCCGCAAGGTGTATCCAGCGATGGTTAATCCATGTGAGTCCCACATCTTCCCATGATACAATTCTATCGTGGTATTCCCAATTGAAATCAATTGGGTGGAATTCAAAGTCCATTTACTTCCATTTACTCCCATTTACTTCCGTCCTTCATTCCATGGTTATTCCATCCACTACCTTTCGTTGAATCATCCGCCTCGGAAGACAAGCGCCGCATCAGCTCGGACGCCACATGCAAGGCCGAGTCCTCTCCGGCGCCTGCTGCATGTAATCAGCCACGTGGGTTTAATACGGTTTAACCTGGTTGAACCATGTTTGACATGACTCATGCTTATTCTTTAGAAGTCGATGATACACAGTAACTATGTTTTTTTTGTTGTTTAACCTGGTGTAACACGATTTAACACTGCTCGACATGGTTTGAAATGGTTTGATATTGGCTTAATATGGTTTAATGGTGTTTAATGTGGGTACAGCAACATAAAACGAGGAATCGGACTGACATATAACTATATTGTAGTGTTTGCCCAGAAATTGGGGACCAATATATATAATATATATATATATCAAAAACATTGTGGGCTCAATCTGGAAGATGCGAAACGATGATGGGAAATTGCATGAAATTGCAGTTGTTTCATGGGGAAAATGAAGTTTTAATCTCCCAAATGGGGAATGTTGACCCTAACAAACGAAGCGTTCAATCAATAAAAAGCAAGAAACTGACATGATATGAACTGTTTCTGCAATTGCTATTATTGCAATAACTCGGTCCACAAAGACAAACGATGACAAAAGTTCGCATATCCCAAAGGAACTATAAGCGGTGGTGTGCCGTTCAGCATGAAGGGGATTGCCAATTGTCACTGAGGGATATCCCCACCAACAAAAAGCCACTGCCACTGACAGTAAAAAGACTGCATCCACCACACTTGATACGTCATTTGGTTCTACAGTTCTACAGGGTTTCGGAAAATCACTTCTACGCCTGGCATTCCTTCATCTTCCTTTCAATTCAATCCAATTTTGGCGCCCTAACATCATGTCAGGGTTGTAAAAAGCGCCCACGGGGGCTCAGGAAACTTCCCAACCACCCCGCCGCCTGCATGTGGGCTTCCAACCTTCGCCTGAGGCATGAAGTTCTACAGTGATATGATGTGAGATGGGTGACGTCGACATATTGTCCCGAAAACAAGTCACATGTTCAATGGTCAATTCCAGCAGTGTATCTTGGAATATCTTGGATATGTCTCCACACTGGATCCGAGTTCACCACGTTTATGTTGTTTCTTTTTGGTGCTGGATAAAGCCATGGTGAACCATATAATTAAGTCCTAACATCACAAGGATACACCACAAGCAATCCATCCCTCACCACCAGCAGCAGCAACGTCACCACCACATGCCATGCTCCGTCGGAGCGTGGCCTCCATCCGCTCAGTTGGCTCCAGTCGCCGTCTCTTGGGGTTTGGATCCTGGTGTTGGAGGTTGATCACTGCCGCAGTTGTTTCATGTAGTTTCCTTAAGTGCCGGGTAAGAAGTCATTTCAAATGGGGATACCATGACAACATTTCCGAAACAATCTATGCGCACATTGTGGGCACCTAACCCACCATGTGCACAGCTCCTTCGGCACCTCGCCATCGGTCTGCTTTGGTGCGGCGGTTTGAGGCTCTGCCTCATGGCGCCGATCTGCATGGTGACTTGTATCACAGGAAAAAAAATCTGGAGCAAGTCACGCGCCTTTTCGGGCTTTATTTCACTTTTTCCCCAGCTTGTTGCCAGCTCCCCTTCTTCCATACTTCCAGCCTTGGAATGGTCCCAGCGTTGCTCGGCCACATTTAGGCGCTCCTCGAGGCTCGCCAATTGGCTCTTGGAGCTTTCCTGTTCCATCCGCAACTTCATCCTGGCGAGGGCGGTTCGGACCTGGAACATCCCTCACGGTTCCTGGCATCCCAGTCGCAGCAATCGAGATTCTACAGGTATGCGGTGAGAACCAAATTTTCAGACTGGCGAATGGATCACCCCCAGAAAACGCACAAGAACAGCCAGGCAGCCCGGAATCCTTGAGACAGCGCCTGTCCCTGGCACTGGTGTTACCGTCCCTCTGGCCTCAGCTCCTTCATCTCCATTTCTAGGGCTTGAATTCTTCCCTGGGGACCGGCAATGGGAATCTTTGCAGTGGCCAAGGCTCTGGAAATCCCTTGTTATCTGGGTCCTGAAGAATCCCCTGCTAGTCATGGTCTCCCACCTCTCTCAACTTACTCAAATTGCAAAGGTGAAGCAAAGACTGGTGGATTCACATGATGCACTCTCCAAATTCCTCCGCCCTGACAGCAGTTAGCAAGCTAGCTGCTACGCCTCAAGCTCTTTGTGGCCTTCATGACTCATTCGCAATGCCTGAAGCTGCCAAGTGAGGTCATCTCATATCTCTCTCTCTCTCTCTCCCTTTCTCTTTCTCTACACTTTCGTAGAAGTCCGAAAGAATCTTGTGATCTCATCCCGGGTGGCTCGGGATGGTCTGCAGGAGTCCCTGCCTGAACCTCATCCTCCAAGCGTGCCAAAGCATTGGCACTTTGATCCTCCAAACATGGCTGGTTGGATGGCTTGCGCTTGGGCGGTCCGCCGTGCGAACTGAAATAAATACCCTGATATGCTGTGTACATATCCTACATAGTCCTGGTGGAACACCCATAGTCTTCACACAGCTGTCCCGGTGCCTGGAGGTCTTATATAGGTCCTACTGGGAAGAATATTGAGGATGCAAATATCCATCAAATATGGGTACATGTGAGTCAATACCCTGGTACCCTGGTGAACCCAAAACAGCTGGTGAATTGATGTTCACCACCCAAAAAATGAAATTTACATTAAATTTACCAGGTAGCATCAGGTAGCTAGGGAAAATTGTCCACATAGTTCAGTGATTTACCATTTACCCATTAATTAAAAGGGGTGATGTTTGATAGTATGCGGAGATAAAAACAGAAGGTATCCATCACTTGGCGCCTCTTCGCCCAGGCTGAAGAAGTCCAGGACTTTGCGGCTCTGTTCCAGGCTCTCAGATCCTGCCGAGATGGCGCACACAATGACCTCAGCGATGGACTCGCGCCAACGGTCGTTGTGAAATGCTTGGAAATCCATGGGGTGCTGGTCAAAGATGAACATGGATCCGTTGCCCACTTCAGCACCAGTTTCCGGACATTCTATTTGTTTATAATCCCTTCCCGGAAAAAAAATATAAAGCACCCCACAGAAAAGCCCAGGTTTAGTATTGGATCTCGTCATTTTTGGGGCCCACGGGGAGTATATTCAATATGGTGATGGGATGACTTAACCTCTGGGCTGAGTCAATCTCTTTCCTTCGGAAACTGGGAAGGAAAATCCGCCACCTTTGGCAGCAAAAATGGGTCCAGGAGCTTGGCTCCTGGCGGTGATCCATTGCATCCATTTTTTGGGCAAAGAAATGGCCAGTGCTGTGGGCGCTTTTCAGCATCCTGATTTCACTTCCAGGTTCTGTTTGGGTGTTGCCAAACTCCAGCATTCTCCAGCCACCTTCTGAAGCATTTATTCTTCATGGGTTCAAGAATCTCAGGAATGGGCTGAGCCATGCCCCAACTTCGACCTACAGCATATCTACACTATCCGCACTACCCTTCACTATCCCTGGAGGCGCCGCTCACTTCCGCGGCTCCAAATCTTTGGGATCCTCCAAGCGTCTGACCCGATCTCCGCTCTTGGGATCACATTCCCAGATCTCCACTCCTTAAGGACAGCGATGGCACATAATTTCAACCCTGGATTAATAAACCACAACTAATGATACTACTAGTACTAGTACTAGTACTAGTACTGGTACTAGTAGTAGTAGTAGTAGTAGTAGCAGCAGCAGTAGTAGTAGTAGTAGTCGTAGTCGTAAGTAGTGGTACTAGTAGTCGTCATCGTAGTAGTAGCAATAATAATCATAGCAGCAGCATTGTGTCAATCTCAAGAGCAAATAATATCAAATAAAGTATGTTCATGTCTTTATGAGGTGACCCCACCCCTTTAATCAACCACCAGGGTTTATAAATTTGGGGGTTGGTGTCAACACCTTTTGATAGATATGAGCCATCAGCCCGTCCGCCAATCAGCCAGGACTCCCAAGCCCTTGGGAGGCGGTGCCGCCAAGATCTGGAAAAAGGACGGAACCGTTTTCCTTAGCAGATGAATTTGTTGAATGCACATTCCAAGAAAAATGCTGCGGCCAATACATATGTGTTTTGATCTCCCTCTCTCTCACTCTCTCACTCTCACTCACTCACTCACTCACTCACTCACTCACTCACTCACAAATTCTCTCTCTCTCTCTCTTTTCTTCTAGCTTGAGGTCCCATTCTTGTTATCATTTGTGGCCCCATGTGGCCCCTATTCAACCCCATGTCAATGTAAATATTTGCTGTCATCCAACTTATCTTTTAAAAAAAAAACGGGCTTTATAAAATGATGACGATTTTAACCTGTGCCGACCTGTGCTGGGATCAACATCCAACCAAAAAAAACAAAACAAAAAAAAAAACGTGCTGCGATGGCCGGAAGGTCCTCACGCAGCTGGGATCTTCGATCTTCAGCCCGGGTAGAGCCAGGCCTAGTGTGGCAAAGCACATGGCCATCCGATGGTCGTGGTAGGTGCTGATCCGTGCGTTGCCCGGAGACACCTCGTTGCGCACCGGGAGCACCTCTAGGGTATCGCCTCAGGGGAGCATGGATGTGGCTAAGGGGGATGGATGCATGACCCGACTAAACGATGTGATATATGCATACAGGTGAATGTATTACATATATATATATATACATAGGTAAACCAAAACAATATGTATATATATATATTGCATCTAATCTATCTAATCCAATCTAATCCAATCCATTCCAATCTAATCCAATCTAATCTATGTGATCTAATCTGTCTCTATAATATCACATAGTAATATAATATATAATCAGAATCATATCTAGTCCAAGCCAATCCAATCTATCTAATCTAACTACTCTATCAATCTATGTCATATTTATCCCCGCATCTGTATACATTTACGCACGCCCTGGTTTATTCATGCTGCCTATGCGTGTATCTTTTCTTTGTTTTTCTTTAGTATCTACTCATCTATCCAGTGGTAATTCACTTGTCTATGTTGAATCAGGGTCTGAACGGAGAGATCCTAGAAATGAACCCATTGTCAGGGTCCACCTTAGTTTTCGGCGGCTGAGTCCAGTATGATCTGCAGAGCAAACTGCAATTGCTGGAGCCTTTTCCAGGACTAGGCCCTAGGCCAACACCCTCCCGCTGGGTCTAAGATATTCTGTGGGCCCCCACGCAAATACTATCAAACACCAACCCACGGAGAAGTGCGTATTTCAGTGCGTGGAAACCATCCTTGGCGGTGTGCCTTGCCAATTTTCTCGTATGCATTTGGAATCGAGAAGAATGTGGATGGCTGACATTTGATTTGAATCTCCAATCCATTCAGCAATCAATTCCATGTGCAGACTGCGTCACCGCTCTCTATCACTCGAAACTTGCACTTTCGCAGCTCGTCATACAGTGCTTTGACGCGCTCGCATTCCTGTTTCCTGCAGAGCTTTCGCCACAGGAATGAGAGAGCGTCGGTCATTGTTGGTCATGACATTCCTGCTTCTAGGTTCTTAGGCCAGTGAAGAAGGAGAATTGACTTGATATAACTTTTTGCATGTGTACCTTGATCAACCAACACCTCAACGACAAGAAAGCAGGCCCCCCCAGAAACGTCTGGTCTTCCTGGAAAAGGATCACAAACCCAACAAAAGAACACTTAAAATAATCTAGAGATATGACTTGGGATATGTAGGGATGGGTTACTAAATCCTCCTTTTATCTAGCAGCGTGTTCGGTTCCGTCCTCATTATCTGACTTTTTCGGTTTTGTTTGTTCATGCGTTTATGCGTATCGGTATGCCTGCATAGTGAGCACTGTAAACCTATGGTGTTCGAACGATTGCATAATATATTCATAGCACATCCTTGTGTCTCTATTCTGTTGCTCATTCTTTGCCTGTTTTCAAACCAGAGACACCCCACTCCTCAGCACTCCCAGTTGGACAAAGGCATATGGACCATCTGCCAAGCCAGAGATGGTGATGGCAGTCATGATCGAGTCACCCAAGTGAGTCCTTGACAGATTTGATGCGGGATCTGTGTGGGATGAATCGCTAATCTGCTCACATGCAACATGGGATGTATCGAAGTGTACCGGGTATGGTTAGAACTGAGACCCCACTCTCTCAATGGATGTGCTGACCTCTAGGACCGGGTTGAAAAGCGATCAAGTGTGTAGTAAAATGTGACAAATTCTCACTGCCAAGTCTCTTTCTAGAGATGATGTAAGGGTCATGGATGTTCTCATGCCCCAGCAAGCTGCGAGACACAAAATAGTAAAAACCTGCACGATAGAAAATCGATCAACAAGCCAGAGTCTAATGGAATGACTGCACCGTTTCTCTCAGAACCATCACATTGAAATTCAGTGAGAGCTTTCCTGCTTGGATGTGGTGGCTGTTCATGGTGGAACCATTTTTGAAAAGCATATTCTTTGCATTTCACAATGTCCAGCAGTCCTGGAAGTACTGCCCAGTACAATGGTACAATATCCAAGAGAAAAGGGCCAATATGGTCCAATCTTCAAGCGGCCGGCCTTTCCAGCACTCAGCCACCTGCTGTCTCGCGCTGTACATCTTCTCATTCAGAGGTGCCAGCCTGGCCAAGGAACGCTCGAAATATCGTGAGGTAGGGTGAGGGCCATGCAGTACGTTTGAACTTGGTGCCCATTGCATCCCATTGCCACAAGAAGAACCAAAACATGTTCCAAAACATTTTCCAAACCCAAGTGGCAAAGCCTAACTTGCGCCCGGGCTCCAAGTTGTGTCGATGTCAGTCGCCCCAGTCGCCTGGGAAACTCGGCATCAATCTGCCAGCCGGTGCCACCTTTGCATTTGGGCGGCTGGCACGCCAGAACCTTCACAGGCTGAATCCTCCCAAACAAGGCGTTCCTCAGGTACCGATGGATGCACGCCGGCATCTCAAAACTCTCCAAGGCACTACAAATATCTGAAACAAAAGAGCAAGAACACTGCAAAAGCCCATGTGGAATACATATTAGAAGTTGGTTCGGAATTTTGTGCGGATATTTTTTTCCCAGGACATAGCCCCATATCATGGCCCAATGGCTGTTTGAGTTGTTGAGGTTGCGTGGATTTTTCTTGTGACGATTCTTCATCCTGTCGACATGAACAAATCATTAACCCAAGGCTCACAGCATGGAAGTAGCTTGCACTAGATGCATCGGCCTCAATCTGGAACTCTCCTGCCATGGGCATGCAGTGATAGGGCTACAAATTCCCACTCGTTCCTTCACAGTTTGGAAAAGCAACCTGCCATCAAATCCCTAGAGCATTCTCAATAAGCTATAGGCTTTTTGTTGTAATGTTTAGTAAGGCATACTGTACATAAACCATCATAAACCACCCATTGTTGATGGTTTACACCACCCACGTATGGTAAAATTATGCAAATTTGGGGTGGATCCTGTTGCTTTCCCAACAGAAAAATCCTGAGCCCCGTCCTCCATTGTGTGGGAAAGCCTTCAGCAGCTCACGTGTCATCTCCTGGCTTTCACTCGGCGCACCACTACCCACCAACACTGGGGGCAATGACCAACACAAAATGGAGAGATGTCACAAATGAAGAGGATATCACTAACAAGAACCATCCGAATACTAGTCAGGAACTCATAGTGAATGTCATCAACGCTCATTAAGCTGCCGTAGGTTGGGGAGAAATACTGCCCACTGACCGCACAAACCATGGTGGTAGCCATCCTGGCCCCTGTTTTCAATCCGGGTCTCCACGTAGGGCAGCTCATCTGGATTTGCACCAGCAGGGATGGAGACGTCCCACTCTCCAGCGCGGCTCGAAAGGAGCAAGGCGCTGGCAAATTGGGAGCTGTCCTGGCCCAAAGCTGCCTGGGATCCCTCAACAACTACGAGATTGTTCCTTGTTGGGGGTGTCCTCCTTACAAAATTACGTGAAACGGCTAAAGAATCTTTAGCAGTTTAGCACAACTACATATAAGGACAAGAAAGGATGAGACAGCAAGCGCGGGCATCCTTTCTTTTTCTTTCCAGATTCAAACAGGTAGGGTCCCAGCGACATCCAGCGACTGGCTGAACATCTGTTCTCAACATCATCACCAGCTCAATCTGTCCTCAACACTCACGGTGACGGAGCCGCGCACCGGCCCTTTTCCAAAGAACAGCGCTGGCAGTTTGTTGTTGGGTGTGTCCACCCGGTAACCCAACTTTCTCAGCGCTTCGATCAACTCCTGGAGCACTTCAAACAGCAAAGGGAAGTGCCTTGATGTGCCTTGAACCCCCAAACGGGCACCATCTGGCAACACTTTATAGAAAACCATATCTGAAACCCGATTCCTCGGGTTCTATGCGTGATTTGAGAAGTATACCGTATACCATTGTTGGATCATCATGCTTCAAACATTTGGTACAAGTATCCTCGGATTCTTTGATCTTGTTCCACAAAGTGATCCATAGTGAGGTGACAATTATATTATATTATATTATATTATATCATATTATATTATATATATATATATTTATGTAACGCAGAATCCAGGAACGGACGCAATGCCAGCTCGGGTTTCCACCCATCAAGCAATAAAAATTAGCTAAGAAAACTATAATTCGGGATAATCTTGTATGTTTGCAATAGGGCACGCCAAAATGCCATGGTTGATCATCATGTTTTTTTTCCAGAAATTTGCAATTTGGGGTAGAAAAAACCCAGTATCCCCCAAATTGTGGGACAAAATCATGTACCCTCTGGTAATTTAACATAGCTATGGAAAATCACCATTTTTCATGGGAAAATCCACTATTTCTATGGCCATTTTCAATAGCTATTTTGACATAACCAGAGGGTATATCCCATTAATCATCATTAATCACCAATAAATCACAATTAGCCATGATTAACCACTATTAGCCATTACTAACCAATAACCAGAGGGTAGTTGAAAGGTTGCCACAAACCCCAGCTGCATGGGATACCACGGGATCTCCTTTTGTGGACGCTCGTGCATGCGTGGCACGCCCGAGATTCGATAGACACCATGGCCGAGGCAAACCATCGCCTTGGCGTGCTGACCCTTGGTGAAACCAACCCATTGGGGCTGCCTCAATAGCCATAGCCTTGGTCTCCGTGGTCTCTGTCTCCGATTTTTGGATGATTATGATGATTATATCACATGATGCACACATCAAAAAAAAACCTTACATCCTTGTTTGGTTGCTAAATCAAATGTCCCCAAATATTTAAACGGTTCTAGATCACCATTCTGTGATGGTTCCTCTTACTTCATCCCCTTGCTTCAATTTTTTGGCTCAAATCCAAATTTGCCACGCGTGTGCCCCATCATCCCACCAAACAAATTGATGATAGCCCATCAAAAGCCCCATCTTCTAATGTGGCTTCAATTTTTTGACCCCAAAAAAACAAGGTGGGCCAGAGAACCCAAAAGCAAGACGGCACACAGCACGCCTTTTCTTGAAAATCTTGGGGTGTGGCCAGCCGTGCTCTGCACGAAATCGACGTAAGATCTTTACTTAAACATCGTGCGCACTGATGGTATCAGGGGCCACGATTCACCACAGCATGCTGTGTCAGCTACGCCTACAGTCTTCTAGTCGCTATTTCTGTTAATGTAATTAACTCTATCCCATCTGTCTAGTCGCTATCTATTTCTGCGTTCTCGTTTAGTTTGCTTCGCCGCAGAGGGAGCGAGCACGAAGCGTGGACGGACAGAACGAAATGAAAATTAAACGACAGAGGGAGCTGACCAAAAGAGCATGAAAACGAAGATATATATGAAGGTGACAGATGGCAAATGATCATGAAAAATGAGACATGATACTTGAGAGGGAAGGGTGAAAGATCGAAAGGTAGGCGCGGGTTGGAACAGGAGAAGAGAGCAAGGGAACGAGGCATATCCGCTGCGGACGGACGTGGGTGGAGTTGGGGCGGATATCGAAAAAAGTCTTCTGGGCTTGGACTCGAGGGCGGGTACCAAAAAGGTAGGTTTCAGGGAGGGGGGACACGACACACACACACAGACACACAGACATATATATATATATAAATACATACATATAGTTAGATATATGTATAAATATCAGGTTATGGGGTTTGCGAGGCAACGTGTAACTGGGGGCAGCACATTGTTGCAACGCGGATGGGGTTGATTCTGGTCTGTACATGTGTAGAACAGTGTGGGATTCACAAACGTGGTGTTTTGACCCCAGCATGTACCCAAAGCAACTGACTTAGGGCTATCCTGGTGCTGGAATCTTGGTGCAAAAAGTGGGCCCGCGGGGTGACTTCTTGCAAACGCGGCGTTAGAGGCGGACCTTGGGGGAATCGAAGGGGGGGTTCGATATAGTTGTGATAATTATGTTCTAGTTATTATAGTAATTCTAGTCATTATAGGTGTTCTAGTTGTTATACATGATAACTATATATATACGAATATACATATATATGAAACATATTGAAATGTCATTAGCGAAGTCTTTTGGTTGAAGAGAATATCTTGGAGGAACCCTTGCGGAAAATCCACCAAATGATCTAGATATGCTGAGCAAGGGGCAGCGATTATGCTTCGGCAACCACTAGCCAAAGCGCAATATCCCACAATTGCTGGGTAGAGTATGCATATATATATATATACGAATCTATATGTATATTGAGATTATTTAGTATATATATATATATCATGGAATTATTATGTGTATATATATATAGATACATATCTTTAAGTATATTGTCGAAGGAAGTTGAGAAGCTAAACTTCCGACAATATGGACAGATGAAAAGCAGAGCAGGGCAGAGGCAGAGAGAAGAGAAAGTTCAGAAGAGAAAGAGTCAGAAGAAAGAAGATGCAGATGCGCGAAAAGGTAGGAAAGTCGCGATTCCCTGTGTTTTTCCAATGATTTGTGGTTCCGGAGGGTCGAAAAGTAGGCTCGCTAAAGCGGCGGGTGCGGAGACATATGGGGAGATGAGACATGAAAAATTGCACGCCGTTGTGGCGCGAAGCACATTTCCAAGTCAAAATGCACAAAACCCCAGAGGATCGGACCACTTTTGGCGCTTCAGATGTCGAAAAAGTGCACGCCGTTGTGGCGCGAAGCACATCCCCAAGTCAAAATGTACAAAACACACCAGGGTCTGACCACTTTTGGAAGTTGCGATGTCGAAAAAGTGCAAACCGTTGTGGCGCGAAGCACATGTCCAAGTCAAAATGTAGAAAACACACCAAGTGCGGACCACTTTTGGCACTTAAGATGTCGAAAAAGTGCACGCCGTTGTGGCGCGAAGCACATTTCCAAGTCAAAATGTTAAAACACTAGGGGTTCGGACCACTTTTGGAGGCTCAGAGGTCGAGTTTCGAAAAAGTGCACGCCGTTGTGGCACGAAGCACATTTCGAAGTCAAAATGTGCAAAGCACCAGGGGTTCGAACCACTTTTGGAGGCTCAGAGGTCGAGTTTCGAAAAAGTGCACGCCGTTGTGGCGCGAAGCACATTTCGAAGTCAAAATGTACAAACCACACCATGTTCGGACCACTTTTGGAGGCTGAGATGTCGAGCTTCGAAAAAGTGCACGCCGTTGTGGCGTGAAGCAGATTTGGAAGTTAACATGTTAAAAACACTAGGGTTTCGGACCACTTTTGGCGGTTCAGATGTTGCTTCGCTTAACTCGACTACACTACATGACACTACACTTTGCTGCACTACACTACATTACATTACACTACACTTCACAACACTACAGTTTACAACTACAACTACACAACTACAGTCCACTACAGTCCACTACACTAAATTACACTGCACTACACTCTCTACACTACACTTCACTACATTACACTACACTACACTCCACTACACTACAAATACAACTACACCTACCCAACTACACTCCACTACACTCCACTACACAACATTAAACTACACTACACTACCTTACACTACCTTACACTACACTACACTCCACAACACTACAACTAAAACTACACAACTACACTCCACTACACTACACTACCTTACACTACACTACATTACACTACACTAGACTCCACTACACTACACTACATTACACTACACTAGACTCCACTACACTACACTACATTACACTACACTACACTACCTGCCGCTACACTTCACGACACTACTCTACACTACACTCCACTACCACCTACAACTACAACTACACTCCACTACATTACACTACATTACACTACATTACACTGAATGACACTGCACTAAAGATAGACAGGTAGACAGCTAGACAGATAGATAGATAAGATAGATAGATAGATAGATAGATAGATAGATAGATAGATAGATAGATAGATAGATAGATAGATAGATAGATAGAGGGATAGATAGATAGATAGATAGATACTTAGATAGATAGATAGATAGATAGATATGATAGATATGATAGATATGATAGATATGATAGATATGATAGATATGATAGATATGATAGATATGATATGATAGATATGATAGATATGATAGATATGATAGATATGATAGATAGGATAGACAGATTATAAGATGAGTGATAAAGGGATTTAGATAGCGGAGATAGATAGAATAGATAGATAGATACTTTAGAAGATAGATAGATAGATAGATATGATAGTGTATGTATAGAGATGATAGATAATGATAGATATTGATCCCACCGATATTGATAGATAGGATAGATAGGATAGATAGGATAGATAGGATAGATAGGATAGATAGGATAGATAGGATAGATAGGATAGATAGATAGATAGATAGATAGATAGATAGATAGATAGATAGAGGGATAGATCGATAGATCGATAGATCGATAGATCGATAGATCGATAGATCGATAGATCGATAGATCGATAGATAGATAGATAGAGGGAGAAATAGATGGATAGATGGATAGATGGATAGATGGATAGATAGAGGGAGAAATAGATGGATAGATGGATAGATGGATAGATGGATAGATGGATAGATGGATAGATGGATAGATGGATAGATGGATAGATGGATAGATGGATA